>JAPYYZ010004868.1:0-10184 GCA_030522705.1 Eretmocerus eremicus
GTTCTCAATCTGTGACGTATCCAGCATTCAAAAAGCTGGAGATTAATTGTGGATATTGCTCGTAGTGCCAAGTTAAAGAGACGCATATAATATATTTAAGATGAAACACTATTCAACGAAGATGATCTCAATACCGTTCATAGTTCTCAGAATCGAATTGAAATTGAGAATAATGATCCAAATGATCAAGAGGTAGCTGAGGGATGGATAAACTGATCTAGGAAAGATTCGAATGCGACTGGTGCGATCGCTGCATCAAATGATCTTCGTGGTACAAATGATGCTGATCTTCACAATGATCATTGTTGCCGTAAGTTGATTGTTCGAGAGATTATTTCATGATTCTTCCTCGCTCAAAATTCATATGCTAATTTCTGTTTTGTCCCGGTGCCATGGTCCCCGCAACTGCGATGCCACGCTCATCTCCGAGTCCTCCGCTCCAGGTCGGTGACTTGGCATGAAAGTCTCTGGCCACCACTACAAGCCCCTCCCACTGCTTCAGGCTGCTCTCGAGCTCTTTCAGCTCGCTTCAGAAGTCAATTTTCGACGCGTTGGCTGAGTGGTAGCAACTATATACCGCAACG
This sequence comes from Eretmocerus eremicus, assembly GCA_030522705.1. Taxonomy (NCBI): domain Eukaryota; kingdom Metazoa; phylum Arthropoda; class Insecta; order Hymenoptera; family Aphelinidae; genus Eretmocerus; species Eretmocerus eremicus. The sequence goes on from JAPYYZ010004868.1 coordinate 585, forward strand.
TCGCCAATCATCCTGCAGGCGTAGCCGTTCCCCCTCGTTAGTCTCTCGGCTTTGGTGAGCGAGGCATTCCAGATTTGGACGACCGACCCACTCCGCAGGTCTTGTGCCGTCCTGGCAATCTCCCGCCTGAAATTCTGCCCCGAGATGATAAGTACGTCCACTTCCAGTCTCGTAGCTTCTGCTTCGAGGAGTTCGTGGGCGTCTCTGCTCCTTTGGAGATTTGCCTGCAGGAACTTTACCGTTTCCGATCTCGTTTTGAAGCCTGCCTGCTGCTTTTGCCTCTGATAGGCAGTGCAGCATTGCCTGTTAGACCTATGGTTGCTGTCGACCCGCAGGGTTCCACAGCTGAGGCACATGGGCTCCTTCACCTCACAGTTGAGCACTACATGGCCTTCCTCGCCACAGTAGAAGCATCGCTTCGATCGGCGCTCCTGCGGCCACGTTCTGCATTCCAATCTATCTGTTCCTTGTATTACAGTGGGAGTATGTTACGGAGTCTCACGAGAGATGTAAATGAGGCTATCTTGTGGTTCAAAACGGAGTCTCACGATATCCTGTCATATCTCATGATATCTCAGGGTATCTTATGAGAGAGCTGTTCCATTTGATGTTTCATTGACATCTCAATTACCTCGGGGTATCTACAAATATTTCATCTCTTGGTTGGAGGCAGTATCGCATGGTTCATCATCAAAGAATATATCACAATATCTCTTTGGTATCATTGAGTATCTTTTTCAAAAAGCGAAGGATATCTCGCACGTATCTTGCAGTAACTCATGGCATGACATACTGCGAGATACTCTTCCAGAATTGTTACCAGGGATGTACTTACGTCTGGCAGGATCGCCACTGTTACGTCCTGACTCCTAGGCATATTGCAGATCTCAGCACTGAATTATTCGATTGACTCGGATGTAATGAATGAGTTCATCTCGACAGGTCCATGCGTACAAGGATGGGTTTATGCTCGGATTTACCTTGGTACGCCGACGTGAAAAGGCAGAAGGGTGAATGAGTTGTACACACAATCATAAAATAGCTGAAAGAGCCTTCATATTGTAAATGCAAAAGATCCCGAGACTCTACAAATCAGATAAGTGAGAAGCGCTTGAAGAATAAGGTCACAACGCGCGGCCAGCTCGTGTTGCTTTGACGAGCGGTGCTGCTCCGGGCCTTGGCGTTCTCTTGTGCCTCTCCTTCATTGGGCCCAATTAGGCCTTGCTCGATGCGGAGGCGTTGGTGGTGTTTTGGCGGCAAGTGAGTTTTGAATTGACGGCAGCTCGTGTAATTGATGTTGATAGATTTCAGATATTCATACGAGGTGGAAGCCCTCTCATTTAATAATCAATCACGCTGCCAGCTGAGTGACCATATTACGAACGGGGATTTATATATGACTCGGGCTCTCATTATATTTCCATAGTTATCTCAATCATCCACATATCACTCCGTTACACATTTAAACACAAGAAGAGTTCAGCTGATTCTGAGATCTGTGCGTAATGAATGTGCACTTGAGTGAAGTTAGAGAAATACGAGACTAAAATCCGTAATTTCAAGGTTTTATTCGATGCGTCTAATTATATATACCTCAGAACTGCACTCGACAAAATATGTATACCCATGAATTTGGAGCAAAAAATTGTTGAAGGAGGAAACTCGCCACCGTAGCAATTCAACTTGTAACGCGACAGCCTGCACCACCGCCGGATCTTTGGGGAAGCTTCCAAATGCCCATCAATTGTTCGCTCAAACGCTTGGCGGGGCTCCAGATCAAATCCGAATTTCTCAAAAATGCATCGGATAGGCCTCAATCCAGGTCGGGGATGGCTACGGATGCTAGTTAAGTAGTCAGTAACATTATTCATAGGAGTATTACTCCTTATAATCATGCACAGCAGTAGACTTGGCATGCTCTGCATGATTTTGTGTATGCAGATATATCTACTGCCTCGGTATAATCATGAGAAATATGACTCTTATAAATACTATTACTGACTACTTAACTAGCATCCGTAGCCATCCCCGACCTGTATTGAGGCCTATTAGATGCATTTTTGAGAAATTTGGATTTGCTAACGGGCATTTGGAGGCTTCCCCAAAGATCCGGTGGTGGTCCAGGCTGTCACGTTAGTAAGGGTCGGGGACATTACGGTGCGGGGGACTTCACGGTGCAGCTCGTCTCCATGGTGACTCGCGGGAAGTTATCATTCCCACGCGGCCACCACGTGTATCGTTTTTTTTGCGCCTCATGCATTTGTCAATATTAGCAGAAACGTGTCGTTGTTGTCATGAGACTGCATAACCTCGTCGATTCTCCTAAATCGGAGCGAAAAAAACATACTCTCGAGAACGTGCTGTGATAAGCGACGCTGCGTTTGCGAGTTGCGGATGAGATAATCATCTCATGGAGAATATGTAATTAATGAGTGTATCGAGGCTATTATCTTAATCTTTTGAGCAACGCGGAACGCTGTGAGTATGTCTCGTCATTGTGCCACAAAAAATATGGGTATTGTACTGACATATCCATACTAGACATCATCGGAATACCTCACTCCTTTTGTTAGCCCTTTCTTACAAAAGGAAGTCAGGCACGAAGTGAGTACTTCAGGTGACGGATTCGTTAATAGAACTCGATTGAGATATATAAGATTTTGTTGGTCTGTCATAGTCAAAATTTGCCCCTAGTATTTAACATAGGGTCAATTCCGCGGGGACTTGAATGCATATTTCGTGTCCTGCCTCGTTTGAACCTTTAAAAGGTCGGGGGGAATTCAAATAAGTCATTTTCGGAGTATTTTTGGATACTCTCTATGACGAAGTAGTCAGATTCACGACCCAAGGCCACATCTAAAAGTTATCGTCGAAAATAAACCAAAAATGTCAGTTCAGTGTCCTGTCCTTCTCATTTCTTGCAGTCTTCACGTATGCGAAACATTACGCTGTCACTTTGTTGAGCCTCTGGCGATGAACAACTCCAAAGACCATAGTATTGAGGACTAAACTTCGTTGCGACGGATGCCGAGAATCGCTGTTAGGTATCCAAGACGAGTGCATACACTTCGTCCAGTACTTTTGTTCAAACCTCGTTCCTCTCGTAATCCTCACGGAGAATCAGTTTCTCTCATTTCATATCCCTCCGTACTATTTTTTCCTTGTAGATCACGATCAGACGAAACTTTTCCATGCTGGAAAATTCCGGAAAAAAGTTCATTCCAAGTCCTTGGGGAACACCATCTCATCAAAATGACTTTTTATTAAAGTGAAATAAGTCATTTCCATGTCCCATGAGTGCGACCACTTAACACGCAATCCCGGAGATCCTTTTGCAAGTTTTGTTCCAAGAATTCGGTGATTATATGGAATTCCCAAAGTTTCAAGGTCATAGCTCAAGCCGTTTAGCCGTGAGATTAATTATTTTAGTGCTTGATGTGAGGTTCCGTGTCCGCTCCTCTAGGTCTCTGGAATACTGCTATGTCTTGTGTTGAACTATCAAACCCGAAGCTGCGCTACGGGCGATCAATTTCATCGTGGTATTTGATGAGTATATGAATATTCCAACATATGCAGGCTAGAAGCTCCATTTTTCCAGCCATGGAATCAATTTTATCAAACTACTCATGACAGATATTACCGAGTTATTGCACCTAATCATACATCGGTGAAGTGCATATGATCTACATCATCCGTTCTTTCCATTTTTCCTTAAAAGCATGGATGTAGAGTCTCGGTACCCCATGATTACTTTGAATACATCCATCCTGAGGGAATTACTTACCGCACTCAAAACAATGGCGCAAGTCATAGGAATGATATCTGGCGCAATTTTTGACCACATTTCTGGAAAGTTCAGCTTCCCAGGAGCTGAATTTCTCAGAAAACTTCATCCCAAGAATTAAAATATATCATCTATGCCATCCGAGAGTGCATCAGATAAGCTCCAAAATGAGATCGTTCAATTTGGACAAGTATGAAGCAAGTGATGCAAACTTGAACGCAAACTTGACGCACAGAATAAATCCCAATGAGCTTACAAGTTTACATAGGGGCCGACTAGAGAAATTGTGGAATTCGTTATGCATCCCAGGGGGCATAGATCGAGAACAGGTATCGAGAACGCATCCAGGATGAGAAGGAGCTGATGATTCGAGTTGCTACCCGCAAGTTGTACCGTTTTTACATGCAATTTTAGGGTCGCATGGAATGAATCGGTAACAGCTTTCTTTGAGCTCAAGAGGGCGCAATCTTTTGTGTTTGTATATATTCTTGGAAGAAAATACCGACAGTCGGTGGAACTTGACAATGGGAGGACAGGCTACTCTGTAATACTTTTGGAATCAAGAAAATTTACTTATATCCGTGGATATCTCATCTTAGAAGCATTCTCGTCTCATAACACCACGATATCGTAGTCAACAGATCAAGACGCGTGAGTGAACATAATTTAGAGAGATTTTTGGCCGGTCAGAATGTAGCATTGCTCAGCGAAATGAGTAGGAGTATTGAAGGACTCACGAGAATCCGCAAAGGCTGTTTCTTGAATGGGAGGTTCCCGATCGAAGTGACGCGAGCCCTCTTTTGGAAAGACCTAGAAGTAGGCCTGAATTCTAATAGTACTGAGATACATTTCATGTTTGACATATCACACAAAATTTTTGATTTTGAGGGAAACGTCAGTTGAAAAAGTCCGCGACAGTGGTTTTGAAGAGATATCCCAAGCGTACAGATCATGAGTGAGAAAAAGTTAGAAAAATGGACTTAAGTCACTTTGGTCGGAAAACCTCCAATTGATCAATATGTTCCGGTCATCGATGTAGTTGATCGTGTGACCCAGACAAATGATTCGACGGAAATTCTTCATTCTTGGAAGATGCGATGTGTCACTTATCATCCTTTATAGAGGAATTCCTTCCTATTCTCCGGAATTTTCATGCGGATACTCCGTTTCCACGAGGGGGGAATGATTCGATCTCAGAATTCTCACATGATGCAGAGGGCGATTGCGAGTATGATTGCGTGAATTGAACATTGCTCCTCCGAATTTCGCCTCTTCCCTATTTGTTCCTATCATACCACTCGATAGAATTCATAGAATCCGCATACCAGTGACGATGGCTGAGAGGCTGGAAAGTAGTTTCGAACGATCGGTACAACCCTGCTGAGAATAATTCCCTGGGACCCCAGTTGGATCTCAGTGAGAGACTGAGACCGCCCAAGGGCGCTCATGGGACCACCGTGGGGCCTCCATGGGACCTCGTGATATGGGGCTCTAGGTGCCGAGGGACATCATAGGACGACGTCGAACCTCATGGAACTCATGAGAAACCCATGGGACCATCCTGGGACCTCGTGAGACCTCCTGGGGCCTCCATGGGACCTTGTGAAATGGGTTTTTACGTACCGAAGGACCTCATGGGTCGTCGTGGAACCTCATGAGACCTCATGGGCAGCCCATGGGACCCATGGAACCATCCTAGGACCATCCTGGGACCTCCATGGAACTTCGTGATACTGGGCTCTACATACCAAAGGACCTCGAGGGACGTCCTGGGACCTCATGGGACCTCATGGAAAGCCCAAGAGATTCATGGGAAACCCATGGGACCATCCTGGGACCTCCTGGGACCTCCATGGGACCTCGTAAAATGGGGCTCGACGTACCAAAGACCCTCAAGGGACGTCGTGAGACCTCATGAGATCTCATGAAAAGCCCATTGGACCCATGAGGAACCCATAGGGCCATCCTGGGACCTCCTGGGACCTCCATGGGACTACGTGATATGAAGTTCTACGTACCAAAGGACCTCGAGGAACGTCGTTGGACCTCATGGGACCTCATGGGAAGTCCATGGGACCCATGGGAAGTCCATGGGACCCATGGGAAGTTCATGGGATCCATGGGAAAACCATGAGACCCATGGGAAAACCATGAGACCCATGGCAAAACCATAGATCTAGCCTGGGACCTCCTGGGACCTCCATGGGACCTCGTGATATTGGTCTCTACGTACCGAAGGACCTCATGGGACGTCGTGGGACCTCATAAGACCTCATGGGAAGTCCATGTGCAACCCATGGGACCATCCTGGGACCTCGTGGCACCTCGTGGGACCTCCATGGGAAGCCCATGGGACCCATGAGATCATCCTGGGACTTCCTGGGACCTCGTGATATGGGCCTCTACGTACCAAAGGACCTCATGGGTTGTCGTGAGATCCCATGGTACCTCGTGGGAATCCATGGCCCAGATTACAGACGTTTGCTCAGTCAGTAGTTTTCCGTGCGGAAACTATCCCATCTCTCACGTTATTGACTCCGAGGATATGACAGAACTCTGTTTAGACTGTGGCTTTGCCCTTTGCATTCCCAATCCCTCGAGCCTGTTATTCGCAAGTTCAGGTCCCGTTGGATGGCGATGATGCAAGCTCTCGAAGTTAATCCCAGCCTGTCCATGTGGACCTGCTAGTTGTGTGTGTGAGCGTCCGTAAGGCAAAAATTAATGTATTTGGTATAATTTTGAGAGCTTCCTCCCGGCTATCACAGGCCTCATTCCAGCTTTCATTCCGCGGCACGGTTACGGTACCGTTTTGTGTTCGTACCGTTCGGGGACTCAGTTCCGTAATTTGCCACAATGCATAAGTGAGAGGACGCTGCAAGATAGGGTCACTAGAATTGGGTACAGACAACTAGCTCGGGGCCGCCATATAGCTCCGTGCACTGGGCACCCGGTTATATGAAAAATTAACAAAAAGAATATGATCCAATTGTGCTCTCTGGGCGGGTTCAGAATCCACTTTGGGAAGAATTGTGCTTCCCGTAGTTTTTCCAGAAAAGGATGAAAACTTCTCGGGTGCTGGGGGAACTTTATCAATTTTTTTCTTAATCCTCTTGCAACATAGGAACTGTGCTGTTGTTGCGATCAATTGCGGCTGTCCTGTTCTATAGGTAGCTTTTTTTTGTTCTCCGAAAAACTCATTATCCTGGCGAAAAAGAATAAAAATGGTTTATCAGCTTTGGCGAGGCTGACTGTTTCACATTGCGCATGTGCCAGAGGCTCCGCCCCATCTCTCCCCTCTTTCTCTCTCTGCTGGACTTGCGACCTCGCAACGGCCAAAAAGAACAGCTACCAAGAGCAACTCGAAGCTACGGAAGCCGGAGCAGCCGGAGTGGCCACTCCCGTTCGCTCGCTGAGCGGGCCAGCAAGTTCCAAATTGGAAAATATCGATTGTCCTGCAGTTTCCTCGCAATTTCGGTGATACAAGGGTTACAAGTGAAGGACGAAGGGGGTGCTACGTCTTTCTCTGCCATGCCAGGATACGGATTTCTCATAAATCGATGTTTCCCTCTCCTTGGATGGATTGAGGTTACGATGTTCAAGAAGAGCAGACGGAAAACTGCATGAATACGAAATTTGCAGCGTCATAAGTATAGACATGGATAAAAACTAGACATGACGGAGACAAATTCAAAATTTTACTCAGGACGGCTTCCTCCGAGCAGACATGGAGAAGAAGGACAGACAGCAGAAGGAGAAAAAGGAGGAAGATGAGGCGGGGCCTCTGACGCATGCGCAATGTGAAACAGTCAGCCTCGCCAAAGCTGATGAACTGTTTTTATCCATTTTTGGCCAAAATAATGAGTTATTTGGAAAACGAAAAATAGCTTTCGACAGAGCAGGACAGCCGCAATTGACCGCAATGGAATCACGATTCCTATGTTGCAAGGAGACCGAGAAAAAATTTGGTAGAATTCTCCCAGCACCCGAGAAGTTTTAATTTTTTTCTGGAAAAACTACGGAAAGCACAATTTTTTTCAAAGCGGATTCTAAAGCCGCTCCAAAAGCACAATTGGATCATGATCTCTTTGTTGAGTTTTGATTTAACCGGGTGCCCAGTGCACGGAGCTCCGCCATATTCATCGCTGCACACACACGGGCTCGAGGGTGTGTGAGTCTCCCCGACTCTCCCCACCATGGCCCCTTCGAAGTATTTCTTATGGGTTGCACTGAATATAGCGGAACAAATCAGTAGAATTCACGACCTTGTCGAGACCTATTATTCTAGTGACCTTACTGCAAGAGATGAATGAGCGCCCTCTCGCTTATAGATAGCGGCGGGCGCCTGAACTAAAGCTGCGGACGGTACTGTGAAAAATTCGGTGGGGACTGTAAGAGCGTGGCACGGGGATCGCTCAGATAGCCTCAGGCTTCGGGTGCAATGGCTGGCTCTGCTCTGGTTGCGTCTGCTGCTCTGCCGGCTGGAGTCTGCTGACTTGGCTTGACTCTGTGGATGTGGCGAAGGGCACCGCCACGAAGCCGCTGCAGTCCAGGATCGTCGTCTGATTAAGGCGTGAAAGCCAAGGAAGCGAAGTAGGAATGATCGAGAAGACGTGACGAGTACATCGTTTATTATTCGTCTGTGTGAATATACAGTGAATGGATATGACAATATACTGCACCCGTGATGGAGAATGAAGAGGTCCACACAATGAACGGAGGGCGACTGAGCTACCGACACTGGATAAGCGCCCCTTTTTATAGGCAGTAAGGTGCCAGCGTTGCGTCTCAGCGTGTCCGCGATGAGTCGATGTGGCACGTGTTGATCACGCGCCGGTGGTACCTTTGACGTGTTGCCTGAACGTGCTACAACTGTGTCGCACGCTCTGCTGAAGCTGACCACGATGTGTCGCAAGCGCTGTTGTGCCGTGGTTGTTCTTGGTGCACTGCTTGTTGACACAGCTGCGCGCTCTCTGGCACGCAAGCGCTGCGTGTTGTCCTTGATGCGTCGTTGTTGACACAGCCATGCACTGCTGCTGCGCACGTGCAGCATGACGCAAATGCTGATACTGCGTGCCGTCCTTGATGCGCTGTTGTTGTTGACACAGTCGCACGCTCCTGCCGCACACGTGCGGTATGACGCAACTGCTCCCACTGCATGCCGCCTTTGATGTGCCGCTGTTAACGTAGCCATGCGCTGCTACTGCGTACGTGCGACATGACGCAGCTGCTGCCGCTGCGTGCCGCCCTTGATGTCTTGTTGTTAATCCAGCTGATCGCTCCTGCTGCGCACATGCAGCATGACTCAACTGTTGCCGCTACGTGTCACCTTGTTGACACAGACTGTCGGCGCCGTCGAGCAGCACCCTTGATGTTGCGGCTCGGCGTTCGGCGTGGCCTCGGCTGTCAGTCACCCCTATCGATGTGCGCCACGGTATGACGCAACCTGGCCGTTGATGTCCCGCCCTTGCGTACGCCAAAATACTCCGAGGCGCTCAGAACGACAAGACCATATGTAATCACTAGGCCGTGGGCCCAAGCTATCTCTATATCTCGCTTATCATCGAACGGCCCGGAGGCCTTCCTTCAGCGTACAGCAGGGATCGAGCCATCGATGATCAACTCTCCGAAGCGCTCTTGCATCAGCGCGGTGGCCGCGACTGTAGATGCGTCATGCAGCTTGTCACCGCTCTCGAGCGAGGAAGAAGTCAGGGTGGAATTGTCGGGCTATGCCCACACACACACCTAGGTAAGCGCGTATGTGTCTCCCAAGCGGAGAGCGGGGATGAGCAGCGCGAGCCGCGTTGAACGCATTTCGA
>JAPYYZ010004869.1:0-10184 GCA_030522705.1 Eretmocerus eremicus
GTTTTCGATACGGAAAGATGTTGTCGACTCGCATTGGGTGCGGCACGGAAGTCGTGAGTCGTGAGCGATGGCTATACAACATATTGTACATGTTTTTCCACCGTCCAACACTGCGGGCATATGTTGCGGTTGGAAGCAGAAGTTTAGTATGTAACCAAGTCGTGGCGGCGAATCGCCGCGTGTTTTGTAGTGATTGATATTTATAAGGTAAGACAATACAAGCAAAAGCGTGTAAAAAATCAAATAGCTATAATTATTGAGTGATTGTTTCAGAAAAACTCTCGCCGAGTGAATATAATTGTGAGAAAGAAATTCTGCACAAGTCTCTGTCTCTTCTAATTCTCTGTTGAAGCTCTACAACATAAGAAGTGTCTTTTTTATATGAAATTTGGGCGGATTAGAGAAAAAATATAAAATAGCATGGTATCCTAAATTTGCAATTACGGTGTAGATGCTTTCTCGGAATAAATTCATCATATTGGAGTGGAGATTCACTACTCGAATTAGAATAGTATTCAGTTGTGAAGAGATACGAACGCGAGATCAAGTCAAACTTTATAACTGATCGTGAGCTCAATTCCAGTTCAATATGATTCTTTCATCAATCTCGTCATTTCCCAATTTTCATAAAATAAGTAGTGATGATTGCGCTACGCTCGTGATGATCTATACTCGCTCGAAATAACTCATCATTACGGGAACCAAAACACCACAAGTTTTGTGCGAGACTTTTATATGTTTTGTGCTTCATCCCATTGCTCGCCCAGTAATATTGCGAACTTTCGATTTTTGCAGAAGTATGCATAACTTCTCATGCCAGAGACCACTTTGAGATGTATGATAAGGAGATGTAAAATGAAATTAGATGAAGCCAGGATGGTCGAGGTTATTCATCATAATTGCAGTCCGAGAATGGGATAGACTCCCGTATCAGCGTCGGAAGCTAACTTTATAAACGTAATCTCACGTACTTTTTGACATGAAATCCGAATCCGTTGTTATTCTTCACATAAAAGGTTCTTAAAATTGCAACTTCTCGTAGGAAATTTACCGACTGAATGCATTATCACCATTATGACATTCTAGGATCTCAATCATCTGCTATCTGAAGCATGCCTACATATATAATCAAATCGATCCGTGAAAAAAGCATGTAAAAATAACTGGTCCAGTGTAATTTCACATCTAATATATTGATACCTTAGACTTGAAAAATCAGTTCCATCATTGAGATTTCGGTTAACTTTTTGTTGCGGCAACGTGTTTGCGCGATTGCCGACAAGCTGCAAAATTGCCCAGACTAACAATTATAAGTGGTTGTAATCATAATTAATTAGGGCTTCAGTTCGCTACCTTCGGGCTGTGGATCACTGGTGGTCCACATCGTAGCGCCAGCAAATGAGTAAATACACCGAGAGTGGATGAGTACGACTTACACCTTCAATTCTCTAAAATAGATTATCCGTCCGTTATCAGAGCTCTAATATAATTCTGCCTGCACATTAAACCCAATCTAGTTCATAGTCTGCTCACTCGTTTTTATATCAAAATGTCAAGGAGATATTTCAACAATGAAATAACTTCGATTGACGAGTTTTTTGCCAGAAAATTTATAAACGATCTGATCCCACATTTTTTTCTTAAAATATGGGATTGAGAGCCATTTTCAGTTCTTCCCGCGAGGAAGTCCACGAAATACTCGAATTTCAATGTAAATACACAGATAATGTTATGTATGTTGATAAGAATAGTCAGACGCAACGTTATTAGACAGAAAGTGACTAACTATTGTAAGATAATTAAGGTTCTCTAAAAAGTACAACGCAAAAGATTTGATGAAATTATGACGAGGATCGAATGAATTATTTTTTGAATACCCAACCCTTCTACTTCATTCAATAACACAATACCCATGCCAGTATTAAAAATTAGTATGTTCGTCATGGACAAAGCATAAAATACGTGAAGAAATGAGCGATCACGCCCAAGTTTCATGGGTGGAGTAGTTCCAGACTATCTGCGAGGCTCCGTTGAGTATATATTCATTTTAAATTGAAAATGCACCACGATTTTTGCTACAACAGAGGCACTCCGAGAAAACATAATTTTGTTAATGTCTTGTTCGGTAGCATTTCATGAATTTTTCAATACAATGGGAAACATTTGAGAGTGAGTATTAAAATACAAAAAAAAAGCAATTATTGTCACTGAACGAGGCACTGAAAGTTGTATAGTGCGAAGCGGTCAAAATTAGAGCTGTAAAAGAAAAACCAGTTTATTCCAATAATCAGATCTGTTAATAATAACATGTACATTGCACACTTTGATTACTTATGAGTCACCCTGGATCATCTATGTCACAACATGAATAATTATTAGGCAGCCCAACTATGGGACGTTAAAAAAATGATTATATATATATATATATATATTTATAATACAATCCTCACAATAAGTCTCGGTTTGAGAGGAAAGGAAGGATCGAAATCTCAAAATTGAGCTGGTGAAGGTCTCACATCAGTGATTCCACCAAAAAAGGGATTTTTGGGATCGAAAAGGGGATTTTTTGGGGCCAAAAATGTCTACGGGTGTAACTTTGGTAAGAAATTATTTTAACCCCGAAGAATTTCGGTCGGTCAATGGAGTTAAGTCTAACTTGTTGGGGCATCGGTAAAAAAGATCAAAATTTCCGTAGACGAAGATGGATTTCAGGGAAAACTACGGTGAATTTTGAGGGGTTGAAAGGGGGACGGAATTGACATTTCGCCTTAAAAATGCTCTCACGACTCTGGGACTAATCGTGGCCTCTTTTCTGCACATATTTCATTTAATGCCACCAGGTACTGTCGAAAGATGCGGTTTACTAAGCGATAGAGTTCACAGGAGAGTGGCACATTAGGGGGGCGGAATTGGCCGAAAATTTTGTACGCCAGTCGTAGAATCAGTTAAGACTGCCCGCTGATGAACAATAGGTATACAGCCACTCGAGCGCATTTTTTCAAATTCCCCAAGTAGGTTGTTTGGATAATAACTTGAGCGGTACAAAGGGCTATATCGCCGATCAGAGCGTTTGTCATCGTTATTAGTGCTGTAATGCCAGCAATTTTTGTGCAAATCGCTGGACAAAATATCGACTGCCCGTACGAAGGCTTGAGTTTTGGATTCTAACTCACAAAATGGGGGAATGATTCATTCATAAGTATACAATCTGAGATATGTAATTGGGCGTGGGAGTTGGCGATTTCACATAAGTGTGGTAGTGATTTTTATAATCGTTTTTGTGCTCTGGACAGGGAACGGAATCAAGTTTTCGAACTTTGATTATTCAAAATAGAAATCAAACTCACTCTTAATCCCTCACAAACTCATGACAGAGTTAGATACAAATCGACACCCCATAAAATTTTATAGCGATGATCGGAATTCACGGATGCTTGAACGAGCCTCGACTGCAGAAAATTCCACTTTTGGGGGAATTAATCATATCGAGATTTTTAGGGGAAAAAATGGCACACATCAGAAGTTTCGTAAGAAAATCGTAACTCAAAGAGATACAAAGGATTGGACCATAGAAACAGCCACAACATAACAAAAGTAAGAAGATGTTTGTTCAAGATTGAAAATGTCTGAGTCACGACCGAATTATAAGCTTTCGAAGGCACAACTTGCTAGAAATAGTCCCCGATCTTAAACGACTTTCTTACACAATCATTCGAACGCAACTTGTCATTCTCTAAAACACTTGCACAATTTTGATTGGCTAGTTTCTCGAATTGGGCTTTTTATTCCTAAAAAATTGAGATGAAGTTTCTCGATTCTCAAAAACCGACGTACTTTAGAAAACTCACAGTGGAATATTGAGTCAATTTACAACTTGTATATTAAAGAGACCGCAAAGAAACGTTTCGTTGACACTACAGAGCCCTTTAAAAATGTCCTGATAGTTAAAGGCATTTATTTTTGTCTCGGTAAGTTTATTTGTGCAATCAAGGTGCCAAAATGAGAAACTTATATTGCCATGACGACGATTCTTGGACGCGAAAATTGGTAGTCTTTCATAATTCAAAATTGAAAAAAAAAACTATCACTGGAATAAGGAAAAATCATGAAAGTCAACCAACTCTAGCGAAAGCTTCAATTTATTCTGTAAAAATATATAATCTATGTAATATCAAGGTAATAAAATCTTATCAAGTTCTTACGTAATGAACGGATTCAAGGATTTTTAAGTCTGTTCGTTCTCTCCATTTCCATTTCCACACTTCTTTTCCACATTTCGGGTTTCAATGTATTCACACCGTGCGATAAAGACATCAATCTAGAAAGCACCATCAGAGAGTGTAGACTGTCAGCTGAAAAATTTTTGTCAGCTTGCCTCAATCTCACAAAGTCATCTTGAATCATCTAGAATCGAATAAATGAAGATGGTTGAGTCCGTTTGCGATAAATATATAAAACTATTCATGTGATTTTTGGAATTTTACGATACTTACTGATGATGTCTCGTCGGAAAAATCGAAAGGTGCCGTTTTCAGGGTGCTGATGTATGATCTTATGCTATTTAATCTGTTCTCATCTTTCAGATACTGTTTAGCTGCTTCAAGCACTTGCGGATAAACCTTGACACTTTCAGGATCTGGATGTAGCTTAATCTGATTCCGACACTAGAACGGAAAGTTGCTGATTAGTAGTTTTTGTGATGTACATTCAGAAAGATCTAGAGAGGAACTCACAGGAATGAAAGATTTGTACTCAGATAATATCAAAACTGGTATGTTGGTATCATATTCCATGGTATAGAATTTGAAATCATATGAGAGTTTTTGGAAATGAATCAAATCGCTCATGGTTTTATGATTTAATCGTCCACTGGCTGTCACTTGACCAGTAGTTAAACCACTTTCATCGAGAATTAAATGCGTGTCATCGCTAAGTTGTAGAATTCCACTCGTTAGTCGGTTACAGTCATAATCTTTCCTAAACAAACACATTATGTAAAAATGTTAGAAATGTATCAGGTGAGGGCATAAAAAATCAATAGCAATATTGATAATGATTACGAGAGCTATGCTCATACTCACTTTGGAACAAAACTCATTTCATTTAGATTTTCCAATGTGATATCTAAAAGATGACTCTTGGGGATTATGAGTTTGAGGATTTCGTAAAAATCTTTCGTGAAATTGGTGTACTGCTTCGGGAAATTTGTGATATTGAGCGGGAAAACTCCAAGGCATAAACAATCTTTCCTCAAATACCTGAAACGGTAGATCTATGTTAATTTTCGGATGGTGGGTTGATTGGGGGCTACTTTACTGCGATCTACTTACACAGAAGAAATTAAATGGCAAATCAAGTAATCAGCTGCAGCTTCATCTCCAAACAATAACTGACTCAACACTAATCTCAAGTCTCCTCTTACTCGTTCAGCTGTTGATAATACTTCCTGAATATCTGAGATGAATTTATTCTTAGCTTTAAACACTCTGACTGCATGCAATCTAGGAACAATGGAAGCTGGAGGATGATGAGTTTGACATTCTATATCACTAGCCATATCTTCAGCATCATGAATTTGACTAAGATTCGGGTCTAAAGATATGAATCCCACAACATCAATGACTTGATTTAATTTGTAAGGAACGTCCTCATACAACTGAAAACCAAAGTAAAATTTATGAATTAACCTTGTATTCGTTGCGTTCATCGTCTGTTATAAAGGGAAGCAATCGTCAAGTTGTTGAAAGTAGTATATACACCACGCAACAAGTTGGAAAAGCAATAATTTCCGCACGAGTTGACGACCAGTTCGAAAACTTTTCGCACTTGTTGCGTAGAATAGATACATTTTAACATATGAGACGTAAGCAATCATTTCACTTACGCTCTGCCGAGCGGAAGTATTGAATTCTTCTGCTCCACAATAGTGAAAAGGAGTATACTCTCTACTACTAAAAAAAAATATATATATGCTACACGGGAGTAAAGAAGATTACCCCCTCGAGGCTTCCCATCACTCTCGGCGGCGCCTTGAGCGATAATTCTCACCCGAGAGGGACTTATTCTCTCTTTCGTTCCTGTGAAGAAAAGCGATATTTCGAGGTCTGATTTCCCCCAAAGTCGGCCTTGAGAACGCACGGTCACTTCGGGCCCGGGGGATTATTTGCCTTGTTCCGCTCGTGAATCCGACCGTCCCAGGGCCCGGAGTAACCGCACTCAGCCCGGGTCGAAATAGACTATGACTCACTCACGGCGTTCACTAGTAAATCATTGTTATATTCAAGTGTCATGCTAGAATTCGGAAATCAATTCGGTAAAAATTGAATGGACTGATTTCTCTTGTATACACTTATATACACAGGCTCAAGATAATCATTTTTTAAAGAGTCAGTGCAAAGAGCACAGCACTCTTTTTAGATGTACAGAAAATTTGAATTGATACAGCAGAAACTGATCAATGCCCAAAATGATGTAAATTTGAATAGCAGGATTAAGACATACTTTGACTATACAAGCTTTCCCGTCTTGATTTGGTATAGGGAAGTTAAGAAGATGTTCCTTGGAAAGTAACCTTGGAGGTGCTGAGTCTGTTTTTACTTGTGATGGCCCACTTGCTGGCTCTTCATTGGATACTTTTCCTTTCTTTTTTATGGGTTCTGAACAATCCATTGGTTCAGTTTCATCATCTAGAGATCTTTTAGTACATTCAGTAGAAGAAGCTTGGGAACAGTTCAGACTTGTTGCACCTACTTTAGAGGTCTGTTTGGCCCAGTCATTCAAACCAGGTGTAGAAACAACAACCCATGTAAATCTTTCACATGTGTCATTGCTCTTTGATTCAAAGTTGATACGCTCATGAGCCTGAAAAATTGATTGTATTCTAATTCCATTCACTTGTAGATACACATTACAGTACGTATACATTTAAAAGCAGCTTTTGTAGGTAACAGCATACATGAGATGAACCAAGCTCAAAGTATCTCACACCTGTAGTGACCAATTAGAATTTCTATAGGTCCTGCACAACCCTGAACGTTGAAATATCAAACGGGGGTTCAATGTGCTCCACTGGGACCATTGTTGATTTTATGACAAATAGTCTAAATATGCAAAAAAAATATTACCTCGCATCGAGCTCCGTCTAAGTACATGCCACTTTTAGTGCTCCTTTTTCCTGTCATCTTATCCTCAACCTCATAAGTCTTATAGAAGTACTCTGGATCATACATGTCTTGCAACATTCCTTGGAAGTGCACAAATTGCCCATCTTTAAAATTATCCAAGGAATCATCATTCAGCGAAGGAATCTCTTGTAGGGCGTCAGGAATATCCAAAATTGCGTTACACTCAGCTTGGTTGGCGAGGAAATAATCTACAGTCCAATCTTTTGTTTGTATCTCTGGAAAAACATCACATCCACTTGTTGATCAGAGGACCCAAAGAAAGATGAGCTTGCAGAGTATCAACTTTTCGTGGATAATAAGGTAAGTACGTAAGAAAAAAGTACTGCTTTGCGTTGAATCATTTGAAATAATTGTGGAGATTAGAAAAATCAAATAAAATACAACTTCGAATTACTCCAACCTCGAAAACAGGTGACGGTAATAATATAGTGGCACTTACTCATTGTGTAGGTACTATAAATTCTTGAATCCTTGGAATATCAGCTTACTGCGCCTGTTATGAACGTAATAAGTTGATGCACCGATGGACTGATAAGACTATCAATCTACCTGAGCTTTGGACTTCGAAAAGTCGAAAAGCTTCGAAACAGGGCAGAGTCCGGTCCGCGCCATCCGCGCAGGCAGTGAGGGGAAATTCCGCGCGCAAACGCTATATTGAAGTCGATAAGGTAGATACCCTATCGATTTCAGATTTTTCAAAATTCTTTTTTCATGTATTGAAAATTATAAACTTGGTGGGCAAGTCTGTTAGTGAGGTACTGGATCGTTTCGTAAGGCCAGTTAATCCAAGACTCATATTCATAAGGTAGATTTATTCCAACAGTCGGACAATTCTTTCATTCATATGACGTTATTGGTTTCTCTTCAATTATTGTTTGGCTTGATATGGAAAACGCACACGGCATGGATCATATATTTACAGACGACTGACTCTGGTATAAACATTCCAAAAATATGCTTGAATTCATGCACAGTATGTACAAAAATCTTCTCTGCATTTATATTTACATTTATCACAAGGGTAACTTTTTCCAGACTTATATTAACCTTTTTCCATATACTGTGCGCAAAAGAAAGTCGATGGCCCGTGCGTAAGGTCAATTTTTCCGCACAGTATATCGAAAAATATATGCTCCTATAGCTATTTCATTTTATTATTACCAATCTTGGAAATTTTTTCGTACTGGTTGTCTGGCTCTATCAAATCTTTCTTTTGAGAAAGACTGAATTGTGGAGGAAGCCGATTGTCATCGATCAATTGATCAGTCAAATGAGCACTCGTTTTTATCAAATTATTTTGATCCTTCCCTTGATCCAACTTGGTATCATCCTGTTTACTCTGAGTTAGTGAAGCATTTTCTTTAATACATGATCGATTAAACACATTTTCTTCAACATTAACAACATTCCTGTCTTGTCTAATATTTTCTATTCCAACTTCATTTGATGAATCGGTTTCTTCAAAATCCACCATTCTTTTTCTCCTCTGGAGGGCTTCTTTCGGGGCAGCTGCAACATCGCCATCATTCTTATTACTGAGCATATTTCTTGATCCCGGTAATTGATTCATTTTCAACGCGATTGGAATTGGTTTTATACCACCCTTATTGATGTTGGTCTCATCATTGACCGCAACGATGGAAGCACCTCGGGAAGCACGGTCTTTCTCTTTTGGGATCTCATCAGCAACTTTGTAATTATTGCTATCTGATTTTTTGGACAGGACATCAATCAAACTGACATTTTTTCTATCATCTTCATTTCTTAACTGATCAACTAAATTAGTTTCTGGTTCAGTTTTGATTGGAATGACTTGACTTTTCAATTCATGATTTCCAACAAGTACAGGAACTGGGGTTACCTTTTCATTTTCTAGATTACGTGCGTGATCAACGGTTTTTTGATCATGTTTTAGGTTTTTATCGTCTCCATCTCGTTTTATTTCGTTATTTTCATTTGCAGGGATTTCAAGCCCCGTATTACTTTTAGTTTTGTTGGTGACTTTTTGACTATCATTCTCATTTTTATCGGATAAAACGTCCTTTTGTTCACCTAACTGTAATTCTTTCTTCGTTTCTTCAATATCTTTCAAAAGCTCCTTCTGTTCTTTCATCAAGTTTTTTTGTTGGATAATGTGAGCTTCTAATGTTTTCTGAAGTTGCACGCGTCTCTGAAGAGGATCAGTATCAGAAATTTCTTTGTTAGCCTCTAATTCTGAATCTTCTTTCTTGATAGCATCAACGGCTATGACGTCGTTTTTTACTGGTATACTGATTTTAATTTTTTCTCCAACTTGAGGCGCACTCTCCTCCTTACGAAAAACCTTATCATCATGTTGTTCTCTATTAGATAATTGGTAACCTTCACCATCCTCTTGGATGGACTTTTTGTTAACATCATCAATTTTATCTCTTTCTACTTTCAAATCTGATTTTTTTGGTCCAGAATCTCCAACAATAGGGTCTTTATTTTCTTCACGTTTCTGATTTTCTAGATTTTGATCAACAGGTGCTGGAGGCTCTTGTCGCACATTTCCAAGAGCTTCATTGGGAACTTTCAAATCAGACTTCCTCTCAGCTGCAAGAATTGAAAATCATTCCACATGCACGTAAATTAGGAATTGCTTTTGATTGTTATGATCATGATCTTACCTTTCACTTTTAGAGATTCACCAGAAACTTTGATTTCATCTATTCTTTGTAGATTCTTTTCATCAATCAGTGCAACTGGGATCTTATTAATTTGACTAAGAGGTCTAATTGTTGCCATAGAAACTCCAGAATTTGATGATTGTTCTAGGGCATACAAATTAGCATATGTACCCAAAATCATAGTCCATAATCCAACCATCATAATAATCTGCAATTGATTTTAAAGTGAGAAATCTCCACATAATCATTGAGTGATATTAGTCCTTCATACCTGAGCAAGTAACCGTTCACTGGTGTTCTTTGTACTTATTGATATGAAAAATGCTGCTGGAAATATTAGACAGATGAC
>JAPYYZ010004870.1:0-14484 GCA_030522705.1 Eretmocerus eremicus
TGGTTCAACGCATGGAAGCGCACCTCATGGTATAGGCGAGGGACGGCTTTGGACACTTTTGAAACTCCCGCCACCCTGCGTGATACTTTGGCATACGCGTGCTACCTATACGGGATCTTGGAATGTACTGCATTTAATAAGAAAAAAAAAACCGAGGAAAATTTTGAGAGCCCTACCCCGCAGATTTCATAGGTTTTTTGGAAATTAAACTAAAAAAAAAAAATAGTCTAATAGCGCCCAAAAATTAGGGCCTATATTAGACGAGCTTCACGAAACATAGGACACGCCGTTTACAGAACCAAACCAATGTATCCTCCTCTCATGTTCCGAGTTTTCTCTCGTCGATCAAAGACTATATAGTGAGCAAATGGGATGACGCTGGAAAGATTAGATTCACCCGAATCATTTTTGGAAGGCGATTAGAAATCAGAGTCGTTTTTACAACGTTTAACCTCTCCATAGCTAGCCCATACGTGCAGGGCTGCCCAATCAAGGAATTTTGAAAAAATTGAAAGGAATTTGAAAAACTCGCAGGCGGGGTCGAAAGCGCCGGAACTTCACACTCGAGATGTGCAGGAGTCCGTTTTATGCAATTTTGCAAGTACTTAAGTATCGTAAGATCATCTAAATTAATGATACCGATCTCAGGTAGTTGACTAACTAACTCTCGCGCATTTGAAGTCTCGCACAGCTTATTAGGTACATTATCGTTCTAGACAGGACTAGACATTTCTCCGTAAGATATTTTTTGAGATTTGCACTTAAAGTATGCGATCCTTGCGCAGGGAGGATATTTGACAGTGTTGAGGCGGGAGGATATTTGACAGTGTTGAAAGTCAGCTCTTGGTCATATCCTTTGACGTGTCCACGAAAAAAATTAACCATTTAAGCTTCAGCAGTTGTGATAAGTAGTGCAGTGCACAGAAAATCCTAATTGTGTTCTCGAGTGAATTTTGCGTAGAAAAATTCGTCAAATACGGATCAGAGTGAGGCGCAGAGTTGCGTGTAAATTGTATTACTTTCATCTAATCAAGTTATCTGCATGAAAATCAAGCTTTATATGATAATAAGTATTAAGGATTCATTACGTATTGTCAACTTCGTTTTACACTATGCGAGGACTAAAGTTTGAAATTACGCGAGCGTAGGGGATATAAGTTTGTCGATTCTAAATCTCCCGAAAGGAGTGGTCGTGTTAGAATCAAACTTTTTTTCAATCAAGCCGACGAGGTAGTTTTTAGATTTACTATGGTTCAATAACGTGATAAGAATGAGGCACAGGATCAGAGATTACAATTTAAACTCCGAGAACGCCTCTTAATGTAGATTGTCGCGAAGATGTTTGAAATGAATCTCCTGTGCGAGCGTACGTTGCGCGCGGAGTTGTGCGGGTCGAGCAAAGTTGAACGCGAGTCGCGGGACTTAGCGGGACGCGTCCGTAAGAACGTCTGACCGACGCGGGAAACAGGAAATGCAAGAGGTGGCACGCTGCATCAGCGGCGGGAATTTGCCGCACTGACGATGACTGCGCATGAGCGGCGCGCCAAGCGAGCGCCAAAAGTTCAAACGCTCCCAAGAGACGAACGAACGAAAGAGAATGTTGATCTCGCGGCAAGGGCTTTTGGCAAAGGGCCTATGATGCAGACTGCACATTGGCGATTTTGCAGAGAAAAAATCGTAAGAATAGCGAGTATGGATCAAACAGAAGTATGGAGCCAGCGAGAGACACGGAGGCGCACGAGTTCAGTGAGACGCTTATATGCAGGAGGCAACGCGGCTCGAATGGGGAAAGGCAGAGCGCATGTGGGCGTGTCAGGGGCCGTCAACCGGTCGTCCGAGCTAAGCTCAACGAGCTGCTCGGGCACAGGGAAACATGCCGAGCGGGGTGTCGCTGCGTCTAGGATTATCTCGTCTAAATCGCCCGCAGCCGAACTGCCGCGTTTCCCGCCGTCACACGTTGCCGAATGGAGTCTCGTGAACGTCTTGTCGACAATCGCGCCCTCGTCTGGTTGCCCGTCACCCTTCTCGCTGCCCATTTGCTCTTCATCTATAATTCTTTAATATTCTTATAGTTCTAAAATTATGTACACTCCGAGCCAGGTTTGCCGCGAGAATTGTATAAAAGTAGATTTTGCTCATTTCAGCGACCGAAAATGTTTCAAAACCAATAATTCTTTGCGAAGTTCGTTTTAGTGACGACGTCTTTATCAGAGGAGATCCTTTAGTAGCTATCGTCCCACCGAGAAACTCGTCATTTAGAGTCGGCTATAATGATAGCTCCTCTTATGTGCCCCTTTCGTTCACTTTTTTTATGACAAGTAGCTGAAACTGAGTTCACACGCGGAGTAACAATTGCCATTCACGCTTCAGTATTTCCCATCATAGATATACTAATAACAATTGATTGAACGTCTGAGCGCGTGCTCGTCAACTGCCAGAGTCAATAGAAAAAAACTCACGCATGAGTAGATTAGGTGTGATGATCCTGGAGAAAAGACACAGCTGGAGGGTAGCCACACAGACGTCCACAGCTGATTGAACGTTCTCAGATCCTTGAATATTTCATCGTAGTCTGACCAACTAAAAATATCCAAGAGAATCGTGGTTATCACGTAGATTCGAATTAATATTTTTGGAGGATCATCCTATACACAACTGGCATGGCGAGACAACAGGATCCAGATCACCGATCTCCAGCAACTTTGTTACAGTCGTTCATCACCGCCGTCGTGCGAGCTTCCTATCTGGCGTAACAACAAGATATTTGAGCGTTGTTTATATGAGCTTTTGAAGAAAGTCAAATTCAACTTGCAGGCCATATCTCCGAACAGGAGGCCCCTTTGCCAGACATATTTTGGATTCTTCATATTTCGAGTGGTACGAGTCGGTAAAAATATTCCAACAGAGACTGGTGACCCGGATCCCGTGGCCTGCCCTTGTGAGTGCTTATGCAGCGCAACAAATTTACTTATTCACGAAGAAAGTCGCTGTTCGAACTGCCATTGACGATTCTTACGTGACGCAATCTGCATGGTGACATGGCGTACGCTCTGAGCACGTAAGTGTTGGGCAGATCGTGCGCTCTGATGTTGAATAGCCACGCTATCTCGTCCAACGCCGAGACTACCAGGGCACTCGCGTTCGCGGCGAGCATCTCATCTCTGACCCGCTTGATCTTCTCTTGCCAAGGCTTTCCACTGTACGACAGATCCAGCGGATGAGCCAAGTACGAGTTGTACGCGGGCCGATTCGTCTGCCAAATTTCATCCACCAAATTCCTCTCTATTGCTATCAGTTGTATACTCGTGTTCTCTTTGGAATTGTTGAGGGAATAAAAAGTATTGGGAAATTATTCATCGCATCTTGCTTCAAACTTTGATAAATGTCATGAGGAAAGATTAATATCTCATCTATGGAAAAGATACGCTGCTGAACGAGATTCGCAATATGCTTTCTCAAGGCGGTATCATGTATAACCTTTTAAATACATTTATGAATAATGCTCGATTGATCATTCTATGATAATTATAACCAAAATATAATGAATGGATCCATAGATTATTTTTATGGAGGATTCGCGATTTTGAAATTGTCGAATAAATTTGGAAATATTCCCCCTTGAATAAACCTAGAACAATTTGAGTGTTCGAAACAGCAGGAAATGGTTTAGAAAGCACTATGTATTTGATTTAGAAGTCGAATTTTCCTACGCATGGGCAAGGTTTTGCAGCTCTGAAAAAATTTCTAGTTAGTAGCCAGAATTAAGTTAGTGGCCACAAATTTCGTTAAGATGACTACATGTTGGGATCAATTTGATGCAAGAGAATCGGAGCTATATTGTCTATTCGAGATAAAAAGAATCCAAAAACCAAATCCGTAAGCTCGGAACCCCTCCGCGATCCTCCCAAGCTTCATACGCACGTGTCTCTAACTTTTTTGTTTCATCAAATGGACTTCCTTAATCAATCATTTTAATTAAAATTGAGCGAGCTATAGATTGCAATTAGTTTGAGACACAAAGTCCATGCGCATAGCGCGTAGAATTAGAAGCGCCTGAAATGGGCGTGCGAGCCCAGAGCAACATTGTGCTATTTCGTAAAAAAGGTGAGTGATTATAAATTTATTATGAGTAAAGTATATGAGGTTAAAACTCTGAAATTGACTGCTCTTTTGGCAAAATGATTCTGCATGTGTATGCATGCGAAATTTCAAGTAAAAATATAAAAAAATGTTGGAGATTCCGTGTCGCAAAGTATGAATTTTCAGGTTTTTAAAATGAAATAGAGGGTAATTAAAATGGAAAATGGAAAATAATATTGATAATGATCATTTAGGAATTCGAATTGATTGTGAGAGTATAATATAGCTTAGAGGAATTTTTTCAGATTTTTTGTTGAAAATTTAGAAAAGTTACAGATAAATGAAGCATGAAAAAGTTGATTTTGAACAATTTTTTTGGTATAAAATGTTGATGCTTCGAAAATGTGTAAATCAAAATGTAATGAATATTAAGAAATGAAAATTTGGAATTAAAAGCAGAGAATGAAAAAAAGTTTAAAGAGGGAAAAAAATTATGTCCATGTGTACATACTTACATACGTATGGACACAGAGAGACGTAAGAATAAATCGATTTCTGGGAGGATTATCATGGAAGAGTTTATGAAAAGAAATTGCGGGAATGAATGTAAAACTCTTGGCGAAGTGATCAAAGAAAAATGATTCGGGAATTGATTGGAAGAAATGGGTGGTAAAAAAATTTCTGTATATTAAGAAAAACATGAAATTTTCTAGACGAAATACGAAGCCTTCTCTTCGAGAAAGCAATATCAGGAAACTCACCCAACTCGGTTTCCCATTGACTCCAAATATAGGCAGGGACTAGCTTTGGATCTGCCCCAATTCTCGCTTTTTTCTCCTTGAATTCCTGTATCAACCATTGAGTGAGGTTGGGTGTCTGAAAATTCTTCACCCAACATCATTAAATCATGTGAACCACCTAGAGCCTAATTTACTCAAACTCATTTGGAAGGAAAAATCCAAACTCCATTTAACTGATCAAAAATTTATCATGTTCATTAATGGAGTAACTTCATACAACTTAACTCCCTTAAAATTGGAGAAAATGAACCTATTGTCACTTGCATCGTCGCAAACGTAATCAATAAAATTTTTTCGTCCAATTTGAGAAGTTTTTCAGAGATGGTTCTAAACATTTAGCTAAGAATCAAGCCAGTTTTTGAAATCACAAAAGTCGCGATGAGAATAATGGCTTTTGCATTTGATCTTCGAGTCATATCTATAGAGTCATTGAACGAGAGAAATTAACTCACTCGTCCATCTGACATTAGCTCCCAATTACAATCCATTTGAGAATCAGCTTGGATAAAGTATCTACTGTCAGTCCACATGAGCGCCTTTTCACTGGTTACCAAAGCATGTCCCGCACTACCAGAAAATCCCGAAATGTATCTTCGTCTTTCGTCGTGTGGGTGAACAAATTCACTCTGAAATAAATTTGTACAAAACTTATAGAAAGCTGAGTCACCTACAATACGATTGGTACAGTGTCAGCGATAATCATTGATAACTGATAAATCACATACGCATACTGACAATTTAGTCATGGCAAATAGAAAAATCAGAAAAATCGTTGGTTCAATCTAAAATCACGAGTGTGTACAATAAATCCAAAGGTCCACACCATCAAGAATAATGTTATAAGATTTTTCACGATGGACAGATCTGAAAAATGGTTTCTCAAAAATGTTCATATTGAAAAATACCCGACAATAATACTAAACTCGATACTTATTATAACATCGCCAATTATTTTCTGTGTATTTTCAAATGCTCTGAGGGTATAAGATGACGACTGTGAAAATTCACGGATCTCGAAATTTCCTGATATTTTGATTTATACTGTAATATAACAGTGTTAATTTTCACATATTCGGGACTGATTACTAAAGTTGATTGCAGAATTTCAGATCTTCTGATGAACGAGGTCTGCCGCGGGGCTGAATCCACATCACCTGATGCGCGTCGTCCGAAGTGATGATATATCCATCGATGGGAGCGGTTTGAAGCGTGACGATGCGCTTCATTTCATATCTTAGATCTCGCAATCGCAGAGTAGTGTTCACTCGGTCGGGAGGTTGATCATGAGGATACTCGTTTGCCGGGCAAAATTTCCTTTTCAAACCACCCAAGTTTGTGGGAGCCTGGGTCAGCTCTTGGGCAAAGGTAGCCGCGTTTAAACCTGGAAAAAAAATTTAAGAACGAATTTGAATACTCAAATGAAAGCGTAAGTATTTGTATTTAGCTTTGAAAAAAAAATGATTTTGCAAAATTTGTGCAAAAAAGTTGGAGGCGCCGGGTATCGATCCCGGTACCTCTCGCATGCTAAGCGAGCGCTCTACCATCTGAGCTACGCCCCCTGATGGCCGAGAGTGCTGATGTGGACGTACTCAGAGAGAAAGACTCTCCCAAGGCCTCTACTCCACACGATTCTTACTATATAGTGATCACAACACGTTGTCAAAATTGAGTACTTGATTTGACCGAAAATCTATTATTTATCGCAGCCCCCCTCGCAAACGCGTCTTTCGAGCATCGCACATAAAGACGCGTTTGCGGGGGGGGGGGGGGCCTAGCGATAAAATAAATTATACCACGTGGCCACGCCATATAATCTACTATTATTTCTTTTTCTTAAGAAAAGAGTTACTCGCGAAGAAAGTGGAATCATTTCTCACGAAATTTCTGATATTAATGCGGTAGGATCATACGAATGTTGTTGCTACCATTGAAAATTCTGTACACCGTTTTTGAGCCATCCAATCAGCGAAATAAGACTCAATGAAGCGCGCAAAATAAAATGAATGCAGCGAAGACACATATCAAGGAACGTCCCGGAAACGTCCCATGGGAATCCAGAGGGTGAGCTGAGTGGTGCGCACGTATCAGGAGCCCAAATGAATCGCGCAAGTGTATCGATCGAATGGGCGCACGCGCCAATTTCGACCATTCTAACGCACGAAAGTACACATACGAAGCAACGTTGATATATCAAATGAATAATATCGAACCTCACCACGTGTGTAGGTATATTAAAAGCGTGAGAGACGCGCAACTGACGCACCTGTTCGGAGCGAGGTCTAGCTGCGAGGAGAGTGTACATTAGGAATAATAATTCAAAAGTTGAGTATGCGACGCGAGTCAGCTTGCGGAGTAAGCTCGCGCGGCGTCAGGTAACGTTTGTGACAATAAATAATAGCGTCCTCGCGTATTTCCGAGAGTAATTCCGTATTAGGAAAGCAGAACGCTAGCGCGTAGTTCGTGTTTCGCGCTTCGCCCGTTGAGTGCCGATCGGTAAGACAGAATTCGACTATCATGGATCCATAATAGCGTTCATTCTGAATATTGATCAGCAATCGTTTCATTTTTGTTGCTGTTTGAAAATTATCTATGTTTCTCGAATTGGCCGAGACAAGAAGTGCCATTTTGAGAAAAAGCATCTGGATTATCGGCGGTTTTCGATTTCATTCTTGACCGAATAAACGAAACTTTTAAAAAAAGACTCACAAATGTACAATGAGCGGGATTTTTCAGTTTTAAAATTTTTGCAGTTTCGGGATCTTGTTGTCTTGGTTTCACATCCAGGTTATTAGTGACGGCAATCTGGATAATTTAGCATGTCAGTCGCTGATTCATTTTGAGTCATCGCCTTAACAACGCTGACGGTTATATAATTCAGGTGAACTAATCGTGGCACGACTCATCAATTTATACAGCGATTAACATTGAAACGGAAGAGACAGCGAGGAAAACGACGTGCCAGCTTTAGAGAAAGTGGATTTCACTTCTTACGCGACATGCTTTCCTACTGGGATTTAGTCACCTTGCCTGAAGTTAAGTTCGACTAATTAAACACCTGTTTACTCAATTGAGAAATCCGCCGAGATTTGCAGATGAATACATGCCAAGACTTGTACACCTCGCGAAAATTCACCTAGCTTATTCGAGAGAATGTTGTATAACTTAGACTAGAGTTTCAGATGTATCAACCTTGCAAATACACGGTTGCACATGAGTCTATTGACGGAAAAGTCACCATTTCTTCAAGTTGAATGATCGATAGCTCTCTGAACTTACAAATTCGTAAAGGTTGTTTTGAGCGAGTTCATTTAAATAGGTTTACATTGGAGGGAGCGTCGCGTGTCGCTGATAAAGTGACCAACCGATTACGATGCAAGTACCTGCACGACCCCATTGTTTTGCACACAGGCAATTCTTATTTCGTGCGATACTTACATCTTGGTATTTTGAGTTAATAGATCGGAATTTCTAGAATGACTCTCGATGAAGGTGACGACAGGTGTTTTGAGAAAAATCAATTTCGACAATTAGTTCTTGTAACTATTTTTTCGCGTGTGAAGCCAGAAACTAGTTTCAGTTCAGATGCTATCGCATCCAATTTTCAATGAATCTAAACTTTTGATACCTCAACGAAATTTTAGGAAAGGGTCTGCTGGGAGTCTCATTCTTTCATCGTATATAGAGCTTTGTTGAATTTCCGCACATGATCTCGTTGGTAAAAATTTTAGAATTATAAGAGCTTTATATGATGTCACAATACACAGGATGTTCGTGTATCAAAATTGGATGATTGAGGAATAATGAAACCGTTTTCTGTTACTCCGTCAAAATTATGTTCCATTGATCATAATCGGATTAATCTTTCATCGACAATGGAGTGTTCACCTTGAACAGACTCAATGAAATATTGCAACCTCTGTCCTCACAATTCGCTCCTCTTCGAACAAAGTCCAAATGAAATATCTGTGTGGCTGGAAATCTAGAACATTCTGAAAATGGCGAAGTGTCTTTATGGCAATTTTTATACTAAATCTAGATTTTTTGGCAGAGAAAAGACACTCATTTTCAAAAAGCAATGAGATTATTTATTAAACGATCTCCGGCTTTTTGATTTGGGCATTTGGACACTTCCTATCTTCAATTCTCGAATCTCATGCCTTCGAAGACGCGGAATTCGAGTCCATTATCATTCTAAGTCCAAAACCATCATTATAATTTGATCCGGGGTAATGTTAATCTGCCACATAATATAAATCGATGAGTTGTATTGTAACTTGATCTTCAATACCATCCCGTTATTGTGAGACCATGTAATCGGTCACGTATTATCAGTGAAACATTTTTCAACATTTAGAAAAAAGCGCTTAAAATGGATAGTGGGAACACATGCTGATGGATCCATAATGTGTTTATTTTTGTGGTATTCATATTATGCTTACAAAAAAAACTGCGTAAGCTTCCTATTTAGAAAGAAGAGTATTCTCTGCTCCTGGAGTTTGAGGTTTTGTATATGCTTAGTATCTTACAAGTGGAAGGCACGACCTCTGGGAACCCAATCTTGCTAGAAATTTTTCTACACATTCTTTGAACCAAAAACAGATACCCGCATTTTTTTGTTTAGTTCAATAGCCTCCTCTCCAAAGATACAGAGAAAAAAATTGACATTGCCTATATAGGCCCATATTAAAAAGTTGTATTCATAAATATACTTGCAATGCTAAAGTTCTCGTCTGTATCTTTAAAGGGGAGGCCCATTGGACTAAACAAAAAATACGAGTATCTTTTTTTATTTCAAAGAATGTGTGAAGAAATTTCCAGCGAGATCGGACCCCCGCAGGTCGGGTCCTCTCCTTGTTAGACTCTTGATCTTTGCTAATGTAAGTTATTTGGAAAGTTCTTCCAAAAATCACTGAAAATGACACTGTTCTTTTCAAAGATGTCCTCGATATTTCCATGGAGTAAGATTTCTTCCAAAAGACGAGGCATTCACAATTTTCACAGTTGGTGAGCATCAAATGCATCTAATTGGCAGTCGTGTGGAGTCTTTTGTCATTGTTGCCATACTCGCAGTAAGTTGAAATATCTTTTCGAGAACATTCGGGGGGATGCTGATCTCGACACAATCATGGTGTATGTTTTCACCAAGAGAATTTACATAAGACTAGGTATTGATTGTGACCCCAGACTACTAGGACAGTGCTGAAGACATTGAAAGAGGTCTGACGTGTTGAACCGTATCTTTTGGTACCAAAAGGAAACGATCCCCAAAGTTTCAGCTGAATCCGTTCCCCAAAGATGACAACCCCTCCTTGTCAGTCAACCTTGATGAGCTCAAATAAAATTTCGAGAAATGGTCAACATTTTGGAGAAAAATTGGAAATACATGACCATCGCGCGTGTTTGTTTAGTGGCAAGCGATGATCTTTTGCTAACGGATTGTGAGATGGAACGGTTGACGTCTCAAAAAATTGCATGATTCAGTCTAATTGCGCAATGCTTTATTACAGCATGATTTTGCTTTTCTGCTCTTGCGGAAACGAACTGCAGCTTATAAGAGCTCTCGCATTGCAAAAAATTGCCACATTGTGAGCACACCATGTGGAAGTTCAAATATCTCCTGAGTTTAGCTTGTGTAATAGTGATACAAGCCGATGAAGAGGCTACCTTTGATACCTCCTTAGGTCCCATCAAGGGCTTAAAAACGACAACAAAGTACAATGGAAGCCCTTACTACAGTTTTAAAGGCATCCCCTATGGAAGACCACCGATTGGCGAACACAATCTTGAGGTAAGTGAGGAGCTACAGACTTCAGAGTTTTAGTAGTCTATGAACCAATCTATTCTTCAGCCACTGATCACGAGGAAGAGAAAATGTCATACGTACAAAATAGATTATAAAATAAAGTGGATACTTGTTATGATTACTAACTATTAGATAGCTGAAAAAATATCAGAGATAAAAAATAAAATTCTGAAAGTTTGCTACAATGGGGTGATTGTTACGCTTTGATGCCTGATCTATCATTCTGAAAAGTAATGGATCAGTTTAATTAAATCACGAGCTACAGAAAGACTAGACCTTGATTGTGAGCCCACGTGATTTTGATTTTGACACACACAAACACACACACACACACACACACACACATACACACATACACACACATACACACATACACACACACACACACACACACACACACACACACACATGTGCGTCAATAAAATGTGTCGAAATCATGAGCTCTATATTTTGAATATGAATGAAAAGGATTGTTATTGGTGCTCAAAATTTGCAAGTGTGATTATGCTTGTTCATTGACATAATGAAGGTACTATTTCTTTGTACGTTCTAATCGACAACTTAGAATGCATTTAAAAATAATTAAAGAAGAAGAATGCATAGAAGGTTTTCAACTTCTTCTCGCAAAAGAAACACTCATGCAAGCTTTGGAGTTTCATCATGAAATGGGTGAAATTCACGTTGAAAATAATGTTTAAGCCTCCTGCTGCGCCTGATCCTTGGGTTGGTACCCTTGACGCAACTCAACATCGGCAGACTTGCGTCTTTTTCTGCATGATAAGGCAAAAATTTGTTGGAGACGAAGACTGCCTCTACCTCAATGTTTACACGCCCGAGCCCAACAAAGAAGCAAAACGAGCCGTTATGGTATTCATCCATCCAGGCGGATTCAATGGTGGCTCGGGCGACGACGACGTATTTGGCCCTGATTTTCTTGTCGAGCAGGACGTCGTCTTGGTAACATTCAATTCAAGACTAGGAGCAGCCGGTAATTTACTTTAGCTACGTCATCTTTGAATATTCATTATACTCTCGAGCGAAGGACTCTCTCGTTTTTGCGTACAGACAACATGATGCAATTATTGAATCAGATCCTCTGGTTGTTCAAAAATCTAGCTGCGTTACACCCAACCACTCTATCGCAACAACAGTCTCCCTGTTGTTCCAATTGAGAAAGTTACTCAAAATAAAGGCATAAGGGACATGGATTCTCACCAAATTTTGAGAACTGTCCTATACCAAGGAATTTTATAAAGGTACCTCGCATGGGTTGAGTCCCATAGTTTCACTACTCTGAGATACCAGTATGGAGATAAGCCCTACCAGTTTATCTAGACCTATCAATTTCGGTGCGTATAGACATAACGCTAATCGACATAGCTGCATCTCAAAATATAAAGGGGTATTTTCTTTATATTTTGAGATTTTGCGGATTAAGACTCATGGGATGGGTCCATTTCTCACAAAATACATATAGTTCGCAAAGTTTGGTGAGAATCCGTGTGGTCCACATGCCTGGCACTCAATCCCTGTGTTAAATAAGAACGCGCAATTATTCGTTTTGACCTGAAATACGCCCGCATGATCTTACATTAGGATGAGATCATGTTCCACTCATCGTGGATAGAAACTCTCTACAGGGCTTACTCTAGAATACAAACTACCGTCGAAATCGACAGAAGTATATGAGCCATTTAGTTGTAACGCCCAATAGCGTAAGTTTTGAAAAGATCAGAACAAGTGTCGAAAATCCTCTCGATTTCAGTAATCCATCAAGAAATTTCTTAGTTGATCAGAACCAGTGCGCTCGAGGATGGGGTGGCCATTTACAATCTCTTCACTGATGGTGAATATGTTGCCAAAGATCCTCCTTTCGAATCACCCCATACGACTCTCTTTGATTTGGCGAAGTGTAAACTCCTTTGGTCCTTGTGAAAAAAGGTGTGGAGATGAAAAAATATTGTTGTGTTCAAATGCAGGGGAGATTGACAATGAGCAAAATTTTGAAGTGGTTATCGGAAAACTTTTGATGGAGTAGTTTCGATAATAGTGCAACTATAAGATATTTGCACTATAGTCGAGATTACTCCAAGAGTTTTTCACGGATCAACAATAAATTTTGCCCACGGGTGCTTTTTTGGCAGGGGGCATTGTTTATACTTTTTCGAAATATGGTTTCTTTTAATTTTGAATCAAAATGTAAAGAATGTCGGCAATGTAGAGCTTTTACGTGTCCTTAGTGTAGCTCTAATAAGTATAGTTAACCCTTAATTACCCACGTGCATATATATATATGACTTTGTAAATCTTGCGCCATTTTAAGTGAGATAAAAGTAGAGGAATAAGGTTTCACTCCAATTCCCATTTAACTTTTGGATAGTTTTAGAATCCCAAGCGAATGCATTTCCTTCCAGAGATTCACAAAGATCAAATATTTAGGGTGCATCAAGATCTATGAAAATTTAGAATCTTCCATAAATATGAGTCCCAGTTCACAAGGATCCTACATGTAAGACCTTTCTATTGTGAACAGCTGCTTTTGCAATGATCAGGAAGAAGTTCCTCTGTGTTTCGGTGGATAAATATTCTTGAATATTCGATCAACCCAATGCTATCCGAACAATGGGCGTTCCTATAATTTGGGGATTTTGAGAAAATAGTCTTCTCGGATCTCCAAGCAGAAGACAATTGATAATCAAACCTGAATGAATAACATATTTGTCTTTCCTCATCAACAGGATTCCTAAACACTGGAGATGCAAGTGCGCCAGGAAATGCTGGCATGAAGGATCAAGTTATGGTCTTAAGATGGGTTCAAGACAACATTGTCAATTTTGGAGGATGCCCCAAACGAGTGACCATTTTTGGTATGAGTTCTGGCGCAGCTTCAGTACAGTTCCATATGCTTTCAAGTATGTCTCGAGGTATGTAATGCTCTGCAAGATCGAAATTTTCTTTTAATTCATCGGTGATAATTTTCTTTTAAAGAAAATGGTTGGCACAGAATTCTATCTTTTTTCTGAATTTGCTACTTCGACACTTCAGTTACTCCCTAATTCCTCCACTTTGCATCAGAAATATTTAATTCCAGAAATATCGCGAGTTGTATTGTAGGTAGAGCAATGTACGAATACTTATTGGAATCAGTAGATTCGAGAGAATTGCGCTATGGAGCGATATCATGTCTAACCGTTTCGTCCAAGATGCACAGAGCAAAAATTGTGGCACAAACCAGGGCTGTAGCGGACGACAAATCGACTCTGTACGGCCTCCCTTTAATTCATGCATTTCCTTGAGATCTTCATCGACAATACTACCTTGTCATTCTATGCCAATGTGTGAAGTTTCCCTTTTCCCACCAGTGCCCTTCCTTTCTTATGAATGTACCTCATTTGTTTAATTTTCTTACTCAACGCGAGAGGTCACGATCTTCGGATCACGAAACTGTCTGAAACTTGGGAAATCGTCTCCTTTTTGCGCCACAGAATGATATCTAAAGCCGCGGAGTCGAACTCTCAAGAAGTTTACGAGCAACAATTTATAACAATATTATTGCAGGTATATCTGTAGATATCACTTTTCAACAAGGGCCTAAATATAGGCTATGGGCAGTACTCATATTCTGGACTATGTCTTAGAAACGTTCGGGCGTTAGACTCTGCGGTTCTAGATAGGGAAGAGCGGGGTAAGACGGGCAGCCCTAATTAACCCGCTCACTTTCGACCCTACTTCCGGGTCTTGAAAAATTATCCCGAGTTGAAAAACATGCGTAACTAGTGTAAAAAGTATGAAAAATGGCAA
>JAPYYZ010004871.1:0-10183 GCA_030522705.1 Eretmocerus eremicus
GACGGCAGATTAAGATATTATGTCTCATGTAACAAGTCATTTCGGACTGTGCCCGGAAAGGCTTGGCCATTCCGCACATTGACCAAGGATAGCCGGGCAGAGTCCGAAATGGATGCAGACTTTGACCAGTCCAGCCCGGGTAATCTGCGGATTGGCCGGGCAATCCGCGGATTGAACATATTTCGGACTTTGCCCGTAACATTTACACTAATCGCACTAATAATCATTCGTGAAAAATTAGCCATGAGTCGATTCTTCTTGCGTGCCTCGGGCGAGAAAAGTATCTCGCGCAGTCGGGCACAGAACAGAAGACAATGGCAAGGAAAGGCAGACGCAATCGTAACGGGACTCAGCGAGAGTCACTGATGCCGATGCCGAAGCAGGAGGGCCATGGTACACTTCCAACCGCGTGGGTTTCTAGGTCAGAGGGACGGGATACTTACATATTAGGCCAAGGAGATTCGAACGAGGCGGGCCGCCTCAGCCCCGTATAGCTGACTCGCATTGTGTCGAAACCCGGAATTGATCCATAGGCCCATTAATCATATGAAATATAGGGCTCGAACCCCTTGAAAATGGAACACCAGAAAAACTGTCCAATTGGGCTAATGTTTCAAGGGGAACCGTCTAAAATAGAAACACTGAAACATTAAGAAGTTGATTATGATTTTCGAGTATCTTGACATCATGTCTATGATTGCTTATAAGGAGTGTTAGATAATTCCATGTTTGGTCCAGAAGTAATGTCACACTGTCACACTCATGAGTATATAAGCTTTGGAGCCAGAGACTTGGGTCAATCAATGATCAAAAACAGTTTGGGGTAATATGGCGAGTCTTTCATCCAAAACTCCATCCCCTGAAATGTACTCGCCAAAGTTGGAACGAATTGAGCTAGATTGCTCCGATACATCAAGTTACATCTGCATGTATTTGTGGTTTTTTTTTGACACTGAAAAAACCTGCTGTATTTTCCTAAAAAAAATTGCATTGCGTGGAATACGTCCGCCTCCTTTCTCTCTCTTTTTCTCATCTCGTCTGCAGACTGTGTAGAGTCCATCAGTCTGTCTGCATGGTAGTGAAAGAGTTGTTACGGCGGTCTGAGTCAGCTCTTTCAGACTGTATCAGTGAAAGTTGCTAATCCTTTAGCCAAGAGAAGAGGGTTTTGTGTGAGATGCGAAGAATGAACCATGGATGCGGAACATGAGGTTGCAAGATCCACGAAAGAAATTTGTCATTGATATGTTTCTTCTTTCATCTCGTGTCTCGGTTCTGAAGGTGACCATTTGGATATTCATGCGATGCCTTCCTTTCGGCTCGGGCCTAAAAGTATCACTAGAAATGCAGAATCCATGAGTATTCATATCCTTGTGTCGAGAGATATAGCTCTATTGGTCTGATTGGTCCATCCGAATCCATTTTCCTCCCTCGCAGTTTCCAAAAGTCAAATACGACCCGTCTGTCCATTAATAACTTCTTCCTAAAAATCTCACGGATATTCCGCACCTCGTCGATCGTAATCATACAAAGGCCGTTCACATATCTCGCTTTCGTCTCACAACGACTCGATTTGAATTCCTGCCTACATGCAGATCGATGCCTCAGTCGTGTATATCTCGACTATGAATCCTTCTTCCCTCACAATCCCTCGTCCACACAGACTTTGTGAAATTAACTCGGTTCATTCGTTGAAAAAAATATGAATAGAATTTTCTGAAACTTCGCACGCTCAAAGTATTTGCTGTTATAGGAGTCATCGAGTTTTTCAGAATTTTTGACCGCCTGTAGATTAACTTGTTAATCATCAAAATTTTGGAATCAACGTAGAGAAGATGGGAGTTTGACGTTCATCTTCAAATATCTCGAGAAAAAATATATAGTAAAATCTGTAAAAATGCACGCTTATTAAACTTGGTAAGTCAAACATTCCTAAAATTTCATGGAAATCGACCGTCTTGTTTAGGAGGTATTTTAATTTGTTTAAATAGTCGCCAACAAACAAATTTGTTGAAAATTCGACGAAAATAGTTCAAAGATATATGCTCGGGACATTTCATTTGGGTTGATCTTTTCAATTTTGAGATATGAGGGGTTCAGAGCTTAGTGGGCTAACCATTTTCAGAACTTTACGGAGTTAGGTCCATTGCGACGAGACAAAATATAAAAGACGTTTGGAGATAATTTTCTGTGCTAGGAAACACCGTAAACTTGATGAATACAATCTCTTGCCGAGTCTTTTTTCTTATTTGTCGGTTTCAGAAAAGATTTTAGTCTCATTTTTCCTTCTTTTCAAAAGTGGACTCAGTCCACTATGACCCTGAACACCTTATACATATAACTTGCGCTATAGCAATTTTGAAATATATAATGTTGAGATATATAGCTTTCAATTTTGAGGTATATACAGCTTTGCAGGAGCAGGAGTGGAATCTGTCTCTCTCGCACACAAATCTTCCTCTCTGTCTTGCCGAGGTATAGCCTAGGATGCGGTGCGAGGCGGGACGCGAGTCATATTACGCAAGGGACGTGAGCTCACGTGTTCAACCGGCGCAGCCTTTTCGTAAAATCAGTCATTCCATAAAAAAGGCTACTCTATCCGTCCTCAACTTACACGGCACTCGCGTTTACAGCCAGAGATATGAAAGCAAGATGCATCAGCTAAAACTCTGTTCGATCGGCGGCGCGGGACGCCAGGCTCGTCTCGAGGTGAGCGATACACCGCACCTGGTTGTAATGCGCCGAGGAATCAATCCGCAGGAGGCCAACGACCCTCATTGCAGTAGATATGTGCCTATATACTCGTCGCGGCTCTTCGTAATGCTTCTTCCATGTGTATACATGCACACGTAGATACAGCATCGTGGTTCTTTGTACCCCGTGGATAGTGAATGTACTGCTCCCTTTGATAAGTGCACGCGCGTCGGATAGTGCGCCCCGAGAAGTGCACCCGATGTGAGAGAGCGCA
The DNA here is from genome assembly GCA_030522705.1 of Eretmocerus eremicus. Classification (NCBI taxonomy): domain Eukaryota; kingdom Metazoa; phylum Arthropoda; class Insecta; order Hymenoptera; family Aphelinidae; genus Eretmocerus; species Eretmocerus eremicus. The sequence goes on from JAPYYZ010004871.1 coordinate 2,966, forward strand.
CGATGTCTGTCTGATGCGCTGCCAGCTCTATCCACTTCTTCTTGAGCTGCGTTGCAAGAGAAAAAAAACCGAATGTAACTTGCGCAGACGAGTAGGGTCGATGCCGGCGCAATCTGAAAGACAAGAAGAACGAATTCATCTGATTGAAACGAATCAAAATTATCACCTTGAGTGGTGATTTTTTAGTTTTTACATTAGATGCAATTATTATGATAACATTTTTCATCCAAATTATGCAATTTTCCGTAAACTTCGTGAGCATGCTAGAATTCTCGAAGAAATTCGCCGAAAAATCAATGCAGAAATGTGTACTCACCAGAAGAAGGTCTTGTCAGATGTCTGAGTAGTTTTTCCAGCTCAATCCGTTTCTCAATTTTGGCTCGAAAATTGACTCGAGCCCGATTTCACAGTCCAATTAAGCCGGCTGCTCGAGCTGAGGCACGAGCTTATATTCTATGTGCACAGTTCTGCTCCAGGTTCTCAATTGATATAAGACGCTTCAAGGGTAGTTTCAATGCATGTTACGGCTGTAATTTACATCCACAACTGCGAAATGGTGAATCAGTTCCATTTCCCAGGTCAGCATTGCGGAAGATAGAGAGGCTTCCCCGGGTTGGTAACAGTTTACATATAGGTGTCGTACAAATATCATAATGCGACGATCAATCAATTGTTATGGTACAATTCGCAGGATTTCAGGCAACTTACTCAATTTCGCGACTATACCGAATTTTGTGAAGCCAAAGACTTTAGAAATGGAAAAGTATAACAAGTAGAAGTTCTCAAATTTTACCATGATTGAAATAAAAGAGACTCGTGGTGGGTTCCATTTGATCAGAATATGTCCCAAATTGTAATGGAGAGTCAAAAAATGAATTGATTGTCAAAAGTTGACCGCCGGATTGTTTTTCAAGTTTTTCCGTCATAGATTCAAGTCAAGAGTAAGAAAAAATTAAGTTGAAGATTTTTGGGCGTGTCAAGGTTGAGAATGAGACAAATTGAAGAATTTGCAAGTTTAATATCGTATGTCATTCAAGATTCAAAATAGACTAGTCTCATGAGAAGGGTACTTGAATGGATATGAAGATTGAAATCCGTAGGAGTTTTTGTGAGTCATAAGGGACGACAAGCAATACACAGACACGAAGGTATTGACTTGAAACGTTTTTGTGAGATACACCCAGAGACACGTTGGTACGGAACTATGAAATAATTCGTGGGGCTTCATGATTAGTTTGGAAGATAGAAGAAGATTATCCTTGAAATATCCTCGTCCAGTAGAGAAGAGTATGGGCAAATCATGTCGATTCGCATGAATATTAGTGGCATGTTGAACTCAAAATTTCCTCGGACCCGCCAGTCAAGCTTTCACTTTGAGAAAGCAGAGGCCGTTGCATGACGGGAAGATTTCACACATTACAGATTAAATAAAGCTATAAGAAGGAGTAGTAGGGTCCTTGATCACGGCTACTCCACTGATTATCTCTCGAGAAGTTTTCTGTACAAAAGACGACATCTTTGTTGTCGATTTCCTTCTGGATTTCATTGTACATCTAGAAGAGTTAACCAAATGTACACAGTTTTCATTTTTTTTTGATTTCTAGAAAAAATTTGATCTTTGTGACTATAATTCGAGAATGTAGTTATCACCATAATCCCATAGGTTGGTGGGGAATGATTCCGAATACAGAATACTAATATCATATGACAAATTGGTAACACCGGATGTATTTTAGATGAAAAAAAGCACCACAAGGATGAAACAGCACTCGGTCTTGTATGCTGGTTGGTTGTTTTATCAATCCAGGCATGCCTCTCATACACGCATATTATCATCTATTTTCAATGGTAAGATGCACTGAATATATGAGAATCACTGCGAAATGATGTATATACGAATACAAAAGTTACTACTTTGCTCTTGCACGCTGAATCGTTATTCCTCATGTGGTTATGGAGCTCCCTCCATCAAAGTTGGTTCTCTGGCAGCCTATTTTATTGAGATGATATGTACTGGGCGGGTTTGATCTAGATAGCTGTATCACAAAATACAGGACCCATGGGACTAAACCTGTATGAGATATCTTTATAACTCACCAAAACAAGATAAGTAGTTCCTAAGGTAGGGCAAGAATCTATGGCCAACATGTTCGGAAATTCCATATGTGAGTCAAATCTCTAGCCGTGTCCGTGGTCGATTGTTGTACCGATACCTTACGTTGTACCGATGTCAATAGATGAATGGAATCCACGTAATTAGTTTGAATGGTTTTTCGCAATCAATTGTATTGTATGAGAGTTTAGCGCAGCACGAATTCGGGCTGCGACAGAGAATAGTACTCCAACAACCTTATCAGGTGAGTTCAAACTTGCCGGTCTTTATCTCCGATCTTCCTGCTTTAAAAAAGTGCTGGAGATACGTGATTCTTAAACCACCACGTCAGCCAGTGCTTGCTGTTATCGATCCGAGTGAGGGTCTTGCTCGACAGTAATACATCTCGAACAGAAATTGGATGCAGCTTTCTGTGAGATTCCAATATAGAATTTTGCTTGTCCTTTTCATCAGCGTCTGTAATTACTTTGTTTGGTGCTAAGAATGAATTACTGACGAGTCTCCTGTGACGTTGGTTTGCGGAGATTGAAGTGATCAGCGATGACTCATTCGAACGTGTATTGGGAAGTGTCACAGTGACTGTGATTGTTGGTCGGTGCATTTTCAAGACATAAGATATGAATATTGTACAGGTGACTCAGTATTTTTGAATCGTTGAAGGATTTCAAGAACGCCCTAGCAATTCTTGAGCAGCCCAAGTCTCGTTTTGTGCTCAACCGTCTATGAGCATACACGCTTATGAGAATCTCTGTCAAGTTCCCAAAGATCAAGATCCATCGCTCAAGCCACAATGCGTTGGCGTTGTCACCCCGCAGTAATAGTATTGCCAATTTTGGCAAGTCTATTTCTCGGAGTGTACTTCACTTCGCTCTGTAATTCTGACAGGCAAATATTTCGTTCTGAGAGGCTCGAGTACCACGAGCTCCTCCTTGGCAGAACATCGTCATTTTCCCTATCTGCTAGAAACATCAAGACCATCTTGTACTGGAATGGTCTCTTCAGTGCCAAAGACTTTGACCTAGGAGAGGGTTACGCTGCCAGACACTGTCCTTCCGGTTACGACAACTGCTTTACCACGACCAACCGACACTTGCTTCCAGTGGACTCGTACGACGCGATCCTCCTGCACGGAGTCAGCGCACAGCTTTTGGTGGACGATCTGCCCAGCAAACGCTCACCCCACCAGAAGTTCATCTTCGTTGCGCTAGAGAGCCCGGGCAACTGGCCCTTCAACAGCTCTGGCAAGGACGACGTCTGGCCCAGATTTCCTGGATATTTTAACGCCACAGCCACTTACCAGCACGACAGTGATGTTGTTTATAGTTACGCGGACGTTGTGCCGGTGGAAGATGAGGGTGGTAAAAGCAAGAGGCGTGACGTTCGGTTGATGAGGAGTATTTTGGAAGGGAAGAGTCGAATGGCAACTTGGTACGTTAGCCACTGCAAAACGAGCAGTCGCAGGGAGAAGTACGTAGCTGAGCTCGAAAAATACATGCCGGTTGATAAGTTTGGAAGATGCCACGAATGGGTGGTTGGCTGTCCTGTAAACGATAGGGACTGCTTCCGGGACGAAGTTGAGCCAAAGTACTTCTTTTACCTTGCGTTTGAGAACTCGCTGTGCCAGGACTACGTCACCGAAAAATTCTTCAAGGCACTGAGGTAAGTTACAGCGCTGTATTGGGAAAAAAACTGAAACAAGGTGCAGTCTTACTTCTAATCAATTCATTAGCCACTAGACTGTCACAAAACTGTTATTTACATTACGCATCGCATGCATTGCCTTGGCTTTATGAACTAGATAGTAAAAGAAGAGCGAGATTAAGTGATTATCGAGATAACACTCAGAGAACACCTGATGTGGAAGTCTCTTGAAAGTGGTTCATCAGGAATGAGATCAAAATATTAAATTGCCAAGAGGCGGAGGCCACTATGAAAGCTGCTCGATGATCTTCAAATTTTTTGGAGACCTCCAAGTAAATTTCAGTGATCACGGGCGCAATATAACCTGAAAGCAGTCGTGAAGCGATTTCGAGCTCTGAGCATCTAAACTAGAATGTACTATGCAGAAGAAGCAATAAATTCTGAGTTTACAGATGTGATTGACGGTAATCTTATTTTCTAGGTACTACGTGGTCCCCGTAGTTTACGGAGGAGCGAATTATTCCAAGATTGCACCTCCGAAGTCATACATTGATGCGTTAGACTTTGACTCGCCGAAAGATTTGGCTCATCATCTCCTAGATTTATCCAAAAATATGACGAAATATGAGGAATACTTTCGTTGGAAGGAACGGTATGAGATTATCAAGTCAGAAAAAAGAGTCATTTGTGATTTGTGCAGATTGATCAACAAAGATGAGAAGAAGACTTATACTGTCTCTGAATGGTATAGCCCAAGCAGGTGTCCACTCCAACATCAAATGTCTATACAGGCAGACTCAGATTTTGCTACAAGAAAGACGAAATCGTTCGGTTAATTACATCCGCTGTGCGTGGAGGATGAAAATTGGAGGCCGATATATTAGAGATTCTGCAAGAAGAATCTTGCTAGTCTGATCTGATAGTAATGAAGGTATCAAAATTCATTTTGGAAGCTTGTAACTGGCGTAATGTAGCAGTATTTGGGAGAAAATCGAACTGCTTATGGTATGAGAAGTGTTTTATCTATGATTTAGTCGTACTTCCAAACACTTCTATCGAGGTTCTTCAACTCAAGAATCTCAAACGTAGCGTTGTCAATGGTGGAAAGTTTATTACGCTCCTTCAACTGTCTGCAATACGCTGATATTGTAAGAGTCCATGACTCTCCCCCTTGAGCTATCTGAAATTTAGATTGGGTGATGTAAAATAATTGATAAATAATGGTAAATATGCATTACAAACTATTTTCATTTTATTTTATTTCATTTTCAAAATATACAGGCTATAAGCCCTTACATGTCAATACAAAATGTATAAAAGACGTACTACCTGCAAGATTCAATCAGCGCCCGATTCAGATTACGAACTGGGTACTTTCTATTAACGTTCCGTGACATCGTTATAACGAATCTGATAATTACTCTACATTACATCCTGGTTTTATTCATCAAGTCCTTATAGTAGATTTTTGTGGAGGCTGAGAATATTCGTGTGCATCTTTCCCTGGCACTTTTTCATTCTAGTATTTGTCAATGAGAAAAACTGTCGTGATTATGACTTTTGACGAGTAATGCTTATGAACGAGAATTTTATGAAAATATTTGTCAATGAGTGATGTTCAAAGTTTTTGCGGTATCAATTTGGAATACTTTGTTTGCACTTTGATGACTGCCCCTTTATTGTGAATAAGGATATGGTTAGCCTGTAAAAGCGAAGGAAGAGTACTTATGGGATACATATGTGATTTTTCTCAAAATAAGAAAATGATCCATGCAAAGTTCGAAGGAAATAATATTTCTTCAGATAAGATTGTAGTTATTACAATGAAGAATTGATGATGGAACTGAATTGTAGAGAAAATTATCATTACCAATGAGAAACACTTGAACTCAAGGGAACCAACCAAACGTATACATTCAAATCATTGAATATACATACAAGGTTGCCGCGAGTGATGAATATATACCCGATCATATCGATCGAGCATCTAAACTGATTTGATACAAACGTATACATTGTTCTATGGTAAAATCTTGATTACTTTGATAGTAAAAGCTATAAATCCAAGTTGCAAATAAATACTTCCACTCGTTTCTACCATTATAGCATTTTTCATGAATTTCACTTTAATATCGAAGAGGTGATAATTTTACAACATTGGTCCGCTCTAATTCACTGGATTTCTTCTTGGTTATGTGGCCCAATATTTGGACCCCCCCCCCCGATGATTATTTGGATGAATTTCTCTTTCCTAAGATAGCTGAAGTAGAATATACTTATGAGCATTGGTCCACCGTAGGGGAAAATATGCCAATATTGTGAAAATGCATTATTTCGAGACGAGTAACCTCAGTCCTTGACGGTCTCACCTAGTAGAATCGTTAGAGCCAGAAGTATGAATAACAATCTCTTTCTCGGATTCGTACCTCCCTGAATAAAATAGACTACACCAGATATTTTAGATATTTGATCTACTGGTCAAGTCCTTTCATCACTCTCCTGTTGAGACCTGGTTCTCGACGGAGCACAGAACTGACGAATCCTCAGCTCGTAACACTGTACAGAAATGATCTAAATTAATTATAAGATGTTGCCAATATTGAATATTTATTCAATTCATATTCTGTACTGCAAATGTTTAATGAAGTAGAAATGGAGGAGAGTGGGAGGTAGGGGGAGAATAAGAATTGAGGAATTTTTAGAAATAAGATTTTAGAAAAGAGCCATGGGGGGATTAGGGCGATATAGGGCGAAAAGGGCAAGAAGGCGGAGCTTGCATTGGGCAAAATCAAAATTCTGGGATATCTAATCGACAAAGAGTAATAAAACAGTCCAGGAATAATTTTCGCAAAATTTTGGAATGATAGATTCGAGACAAGGGAAAAAAGGGCGAAAAGGGGTCTTGCATTGGGCAAAATCGAAATTCTAGTCGATAGAGCGTGAAAAATCAGTCCAAGAATAATTTTCCCGGAATTTTCGCGTATTAAGAGCACAGGAAAGAGAGGTTTTATTTGGAAACGTGTGAAAATTGAAAATGTGAGTCTCGGCTGTTAGATTATTCATAGTAAGAAGAGGATGTGAGATTAAGAGCCCGAAATTGACTGGCCTCTTAAGGACATAGTTGTGAATGGGTGTGTGAATTTTCCAAGGAAAAAATGGAAAAATGCAGGAGATTTTGTGTCAAAAAGAATTGTCCACGCACAGATCCATATACACACAGACACGGAGACATGTAAGAATCGATTGATTTATGCAGAGATTATGGTAGGAGTTAAAGAAAAATGAAGACAAGCAATCGAAACACTTCATCGAGTAGATGAATAAACATATTTTAGAATTTGATTGGAAGGAATAGATGACGAGGGGACAGGGATCTGCCCCAAACTTACGTTACGTTAGGATATTGGTTAAGGGGTTATCAGAAGTTACGTTATTCATTCGGTTATTCGTTGAGTAACGTAACA
>JAPYYZ010004872.1:0-27356 GCA_030522705.1 Eretmocerus eremicus
TTTATTATGAGGAGGGATCTTCAAAGTCATCATGACCATAAAATATCCCGTCCCCAACGAAATTTTGATCCGTGAATGGTTTTGTTTAATCGTCGCAATAATGTTTCCCGGAATCGCCGCGACTACGAAGGAGTCGCCGAACCAGGCTCGAGGCTGGTCGAAAGGGTGTAGACGCTGCTGCTGGTGGCACCCGCCGCTGCAACATCCACCTCGAGATGCTTTCGTCCTCGGAAAACGTGGCTCGGCCGACTCTTGCTCTCGGCCTCGCGACCGTAGCAAAGCCGCTCGCGGAGGGCGAGGTACACCTTGGGCTTTAGCGCGAAGAGGACGAAGATCCAGACGCCTTGGAGAAGGTTCACCACGTCCGCCGCGATGAAGACGCCCCGGAGCCACAGCGGTGGGGTCACGTAGTGGACCACGTAGGCAGATGTGCTGTCCACTAACCAGGGGATGCCCATCACTACGAACAGCTTCGCACTCAGTGTCAGCCTGTGGAAGATCAATATTTTGATGATTTTTGTGGAAGATGTGCATTGTAGTATTTGAGACATAATTTGGTGAGTCTAACTGACTTATTTCGAAAAAGCTCGAAGTGAATGGATACGGCCTGGATCATTCTGATCATTCTTTTGAAAAATGACCATTTTAGAAAATGCACTGAGGCCCTTTTTATCAATGCTAGGTCTACTTTCTGCGCACCTCCTCCACGAAAAGTTAAATAAAATCTACAAATCAAATCTTTTGATGATGAGATCCATTGTCCTAGAAACTTGTCCCTCCCCAATCTTTTTCGGTGTTTTCGGTACTCTAATTTTATTCTGGAGTCAATTTGTACTTCTTATTGCGGTCATTACCATACACAAACTCATGGGGGCTCCTATTTTTCAACATTGTGTACAATGTAGAAAAATAAAAAGTTAGAACACTTCCTTTTATCTGTATCTCCAAAACGAGGTGACCAAATTATCGTTCTTAATATTTTCCCGCAAATTCATTATTTCAAGGACTAGTTTCTCACAAATTTCGAAGCCGTTCCTGCGTCGAAAAATTTTTACAACTATTTCAATGGTTTGGTATGCGCAAATCAGCTATTCTGCTGGACTCGCATTGAAAATTACCACTTTTTGCATGGTGATGAGATTGCAGGTACATAAATTCAACGCGTGGCACGTTTTCGTTTCTTCTCGTGTGGATAGACACGTATACTGTGCCTTCTTGCACTCGAACGGCAGCCTGATTGCCGCTGCACGCGGTCGATCTAACTTTGTTGCGAGTCCAACTTTCGTTTCTTGTCGTCGAACCGCGTCCCTTCCGATACCCCGACGGCGAAACGGAGGGAAGAAGACGAGGAGGAGGAGGGGAATATGAAGAAGGAGTGAGGACGAGGAACATCGAGTCCCCGCGGATAAATTTGCCAATTCCCAAATCAATTACGCCCCGCGCGCGCGACGTTTTTGGCTGGCAGTCTCTACGAGCGAGCTCTTCGAATTGCCCTCTTTCGCGAGGGGCTCGCCCTCTTCCTTCACTCTATCTGTTGTCTTGTTGATTGAGACTTTAATTGAGAGAGTCAGCTTGTTTTTTCAGCCGCGTTCCCAATGAGAGATACCTCCTCTTCGATTCGCCGGGTCGGACGAACTCGAAAATTCACTTTATTCATCCGTCACAGGGATATTCCAGTGAAGCTGACGACTATACACGACCTATAACAGTGCTTTAAAGGTACTCCTTTCTGCCAATTAAAGGGGTGGCAGGTAAATTTTCATTACATTCTGAACTGTGATAATTTCCGTGCCAACCGCGTCTGTTCCGCCCTCGAAATTCCTCGAAATTCGAAATTCCGAATCTAGCCTTTGCCGCAGCCATCACTCGCACGCCAAATCAAAGAGCCCGCGATCTTTGGGAGCTGCATAGGTGTACGTCGCGCACCCGCGGCGCAATCGTGATTAATAATTTTGCACGCTGCAAAATTCACGGCATGGCCTCGCTCTTTGGCAAATCCCTCCGAGCTCGCGTATACCACGCAGGCCGCGTGGATGCTAAAATCTCACTCGCGGCGCGCTCAACGAGCACATAGTCGCGGGCGCGGCAAAGGTATAGCTCGGCATCAGACGGCCGCGACGACAGCTGCATCGATCGCAAATTCCTCGAGCTTGGGAATTAATAATTCAGCCGAGCGCGCATTACTGCCTATACGTGCGGATAAGAGCCTCGCGATATCTCGCTCGAATGAGATTGAACTCGCGGGATGAAAGATGGGAGAGAGAGGCGGCGAGTTACAAATTCGACGGCGGAGGCGGCAAGGGCCAAATTGAAAGAGCGCCGAGTATCAGGAGCGGCAGATTATGCAAACAGTCGTAATCAAAAGGATTAAGCTCTCGCGGATGGCGAGGACGAGGAAGGGCGGGATCGTGAAAAGCTGACGAGGGAGAGCAGAAGCTTCTTGGACTCACCTAGCTCTGCGCGAATGAAATTTTCTCGCCGCAGGATCCTTATCGCTGGCCATGGCTCGCTTAATTTCCGCCTTCACTTTGCCGCAGCGGCGCGCCGTCGTGACGAAGAATGCCGTATTGGCCAGCAGCGTCGCCGTGATTGGCGCGATGAAGAAGACCACCTCGCCCGTCGAACCGTCTGCGGCGATACCTGCATTAGCCTCTACTCTCCACCTCATACTCAATCATTCTCAATAATCACATCTTTGTCGTGCTACTATACATTTTTACCTGCAGTCTCGTGGAAATATTATTGATTAATTACGCATTCCAAAATCTAAAACTAGAGCAGAAAATGTCAAATACCATCAAAAAAACTCTGCATGTGGAAAGAAAAATAGAAACAGATGGAGGGAGAGTAGCCTACTGGAGGTATTGAAACTATTGAGCAATCGACTCATACTTTGATGAATGGATGCTTTATATAATTCTGTAAGTTAGCCAACTCTGCTCATGCTTTTGAATATTCATTAAAATTTCAAACATTGTTCCAACTCCTGTGGCTGCTTGCGATATTCAGATCGATGTAAAGCAAGGGCTTCTGTTAATTGACTGTGCTTTCGCGAGAAGTTTAAAAATCACGCAGTCGACGGGTTTATTGTTTCAGTCTCGGTTGCATTGTCCCTCCAAAGTTCTGTCTCGAGTATTTATTTCAAAAGATGATTAAACATCTCTAGTAACTGAGAGCATTAAAATTGTTTGCATCTGGGAATTTGATGTTACGCTTACACTCGAGCGGCTCAGGGCCGTGTAAGTAGAAAAAGGCTTGCTTGAGTCAGACACGACTCATTGTTATCAAGCATGATATTACGAGGCATTCGAACGAGTAAAATACTTGACTTAGAGAAATTTCTCGGGCGTGGGCTATATCCAACTATTTCATTTGAGTTTAAAATAGGTCTACATGATAATTGATATGTACCGTAATGGAAGATAGGTTTCCAATTCATGAAAAACCACTACAAAATAAGTCTCATCTTCAGACTTTCTGGGGGTAGAAATTCCAATGCACGCAACTTTGATCTAAAAATTTTTGAGAGTGCTTCCTATCTGAATAAAATAAATTCATCCTCTTTAGTCAAGAAGATCAGCCATACTGTGACGAATGATTTGCTTTGAAAGAAGTGCCACTCGATTCTCCACACTGAATCGAAATCTGAATTAAATATTAGCTCAGGATGCATTTTTATGGAGATTCAGATTTGATTAATTTGACTAAGTTGTATTGCTTTCATATTCAAGATAACTTTTATTGCTTCAGAGTTACCCGAAGTGAGAATAGCTTGGTAAAACTTTTTCAAATGCTCATAATTTTGGTGCTCTATTCAGAAACCTAATACTCGTCAATCGAGAACTTAGACTATTAATATTGAGAAATGAACAACTTACAAGGGGATTCTAAAAAAACGTGAAATTTGTCAAAAGTAGCCCCTATTCACGTTACCAAACCGCATTCCTTTGAGCCAAGTCGTGCCGCGAGTATGTTTGCCACGGTCGACGGGATTTTGAACATTAGGTCAACAAGCTGCACCCCACTATTTGACCACTCGTGAACACACAGGTGAAAGAGCGCCGAGATATCGCTCTGTATCGCGTATTATCGCGCGGACAATATCGCGGCGCTCGAGTTTCCAATGTTGTTTCACAGTGACAATCCAACGACTTCCGAATGTATGTGTACACACATCACGTAGCGCAAGCGAATCCCGCGATACAGAGCAGAGTGAGAGGGAGAGAAAGCATCTGATTCTCAGGCAGCTCGGATCGCGAGATCATTAGTCGACGCGGTGGGTTAGCGTCGCGCTCTCTCGCGAACAATGGCTCTCGTCGAGCGTCGCGTAGGTCGCTCTCGAGGCCGAGCTTGCAAGCGCCGGGGCGAATCGCGGCGTTATGAAAAGCGCAATAGGCTGCACGCCTCTCTCGCTCTCTTGCCTCTGAGAGCCCGAGCCGCAGCTGCAACGCGACGATTAGAGCTCGCGGATATAGAGCGCCCCAACAATACCGGCCTTTCTCGTATTCTATATAAGTATATACGGCTAGGCCCGCGTTAGAGAAAGAAGGTGAGCTCGAGCGGAGAGCAGAGGGTCGATTTCGCGTCCCACATAGAGCGGCAAGACAGCTGGTGAAGCTGCGACGAGGTCACGAGCGGCACCTCTAGTCGAGAGGTGCTCTGCCCTGCTGTACTCGGGAATTCAATTAATCGCACCCTCTCTTTCTCTTGCGCTCGCGCCCGCGCACGCGCTAATGACCGCGGCTTTGTCCTCTAATGGGCCGGACTTTATGCCCCCAAAGAGATGCGCAAGCTCGCGCCCTGATAAGGCCTGCAGATACGCGCCAACTCGTGCTCTCTGCGATGCAAAGGCAAAAGTTCAAGGACGTTTTGATGGCTCGGTGTGATTTTGAGCCAAACTCTATTGGAAGATGTGCGAGAAATTGGTCCGAGAACTCCTCCTGTATTTCTTTAAGTTGGAAGGAGCCAATCCTCCAGACGCGTCAGGATTATTGATACGGTTTTTGGATTTTACAGAACAAATCAAATCACCCCGAAATTTCATATGGCATATTTAAGACAATGCTATGTGTGCACAAATTGTATTTTTTGATACGAGCGCGGAGTCATTGGTTTCCGCATTCCAAGTGATTGTTTCAACCTATGAAGCCCACCGAATACTTGGCGCCTTTGATGTAAGCTTCGGGAGTGTACCTCTGCCAAAGCTCATTGAGCGCTTTAACCATTTTATCATGTAAGAAATCTTCAAAAAAAATCGATTCCCTACTGACTTGGGAGTTTCTCAATCCCCTCTTCTTTTATTTGTTTTTGACTCGACTACTACCCCGGAAACTTGTATATCTCATTTTGTTTTTAGTTGCTGCACGAATGAGTTTACTAGGAAGATTATATTCTTCCTGTCAAAAAGATCTTCATCGGTCTGTTTGGTTACTAATAGTGCTGCTGGCTGGAGGAGATTTAATTTAATGTCGCGAACAGTTTAGGGCGACTGATACAAACACGTTTTCTCATCCGCTTTAGTCACTTTATCAACGACTAATGTGATATCATCCACATGTTTAGGATGATACAGATCTCAAGTTAGCAGTAGGATCGATGTGATAGACGTCTAACACTGTCTTTTCACTCATAGAGGAATGGAATCACGAGTGCTGAAAGGAAGCTCTCAATAGTGCTCAATGGTGATTCTTACATCTCTCCCCCGATCATCGGGGACCTGACGAGCATCCCTTTATCCTCCAACTCTGTAAATGATTTGATAGAGATTTCTGTACCTTAATCCTTCGCTCTACTTGCGGTTGTTCAACTTTCGCCATGATCTGCTGATGAAGGAGCTCGCCTGTTTTTCGGATCTGAGCTATAATATGCAGTCTGTTTTTGGTCTGAGTTGAATTTTTATTTTGGTATCTCTTAGCGGTAGAAAGAATGGAAAATTGCTTTATCAATGGCTCTTCTGCGTGACATCGTATCAATATGTGCACCGATTTTACTCTGCAGTTTATGTACTGTTCCTTTTTTGTAACAATATGTGGGTCAGACCAGTATATTTTCTCTTAAAAAAGGTTAGCAGTAGACACTGCTGTCTTTAAGGGAGGCAAGGGTGAAGAAGCCCTGCGTTGCAAAGGGCTTCACTCATCCTCCGGGGAAAAAAATCAAGAAGCGGACGTAATACGAATTGTTTCATTCCCGAATCGTTCTCCTCGACTAATTCGAGGCAAAACCATCTATGGCATCATCGAAATCGACTTTTCCTAGGATATCTGACTCTATATACATACGTATTAGATAGTTCAATCACGTATTAGACATTGAGTTTTTGTACTCATTCTTAGCGATTTTCGCGTGAGAATAGTAATTTTCGATACAAGGGCGGGAAAGTTGGTTTCCGCATACCGAGTGATATTTTTCGGCACGAGGAGGAGAGGGTTGGAATGATTGCGAGGATGCGGAAACCACCCGCCCGAGTGTCGAACACTACTTTTCCGTCGTCTGGTCTGGGAAAGAGAGTCGAAGAACTGTGCGGAAATGGCTATTTCCCGAGATAGACAACGGAAATAGTAACATTTCGATACAAGGGCGTAAGTAGTATATTACGTACCGAGGCGCGTATGGCGATTTTCGCACTAGCGGTCGATTGTGGCCCGAGCAAAGTGAGGGCTACAAGGCACTCGTGCCAAAAGCGACCATGCGAGCCAGGTGCATATACTATTTTCCCATCTCAGGGCGCGGAAAATCCAAATCTTCCAATCCAGAGCGGGTCGAAAGTTTGTGTTTCCGCGCACTAGGCGAAAAAACTTTTTTTCGTACTCGAGTGACGGGTTTCCGGTCCGAGCCGCAGGCGTGGGTCGTAATCATCACGAGGATGCGAAATAGTAGTTTTCAATACAACGACAGGAAAGTTGATTTCTGCAGATCGAGTGATATTTTCACGACGATGCGGAAACCACCCGCCCGAGTGTCGAACACTATTTTTTCGTCGTCTGGTCTGGGACAGAAAGTCGCAGAACTGTGCGGAAATGGCTCTTTCCCAGGACAGACGACGGAAAAATAAGTCTTACTCCCGTGTATCTAACTGTATTTTTCGACAATCTGTAAGTGGAAGTTGCGAGATTGTGCGCAAAGTCAATTTTCACGCTCAGAATGTCAAAGAAATTATTTTCAACAGAAAATTCAAAATAATTGTCGCAACTCACGCTCTGCACAGCTTTTTTGTCAGAACTTGACATTTTTGGTGCACTCTAGCTCCTGCAGTTCTATCAATTTGAAGTAGACGAACCAAGAAAATTTGACCATTGTATGAACGTAAATTAACGTCAAAGTCAACATATTAAAGCCATTGGCATTACTGGCTTTAATATGCCCTGGATAAAAAATTACATCGCCTCGAAAGAAATGTTCTTTTCACATGCTGAACCTGTCGGAACTGAACGTTTTCTCTTGTGATATAGGTATCGTAACGAATTTTTTGTAAAATCCTTGTGTGATATCAGGGTTCCACTGGCCGATGTTTTCGATGCGTTACTTATCTATCAGCAATTCGAGATGGCACTTATCGTTAGCCCACTATTACGTCGAACAGTTCACATGAGAAATCCAGTATCCAACTCACAGTCAAACCAGCAGCGAACGTCGCCCATGCGCCAGTCGAGGACCTGTCCAAGCTCCAGCCTCGCAGCGAGCTCCGGTAGACTAGCGAGGAGCAGAGCCAAGCCCCAGGCGTAGACGCAGTACAAGGCGAACCTGCGCTTCTTGGCTGAGGCCGAGCTCGCGCTGATGGCCCATCGTCCGCTTCCCCGCATACCTCTGTCGGGCCGAGCATCCACTCGATTCATATTGACTTCGTGTCATTGCCGCGTAATAATATACCGTTCGCTTATTGGTACATCTCGCACCGCGCGCCCCTTTCGCATTTCACCCGGCTCTTTTGTGACGCCTTGCTTCGGGCTTCGCAATACCGCCGCCACCACCGCACTGCTATCCGCTGCAGCTGCACTTTCTCTCGCTAAATTATCAGACGGGGATATTGCGCGTAGGCCGGCGGCATTCTATAGTCTATTCGCGCCCCGCGCCAACGCTGATGCGAATTTCCCGCCACCAAGCCTCTCGCGCAGAGTTTAATGGGTCTCGGGCCGAGCGGGGAGAGCTTTCGCGCTTGTTTTGCTTGTTATTGCACTCGTGTATGTGGGGGTGGGTGCAATGGGATGTAGAGGTGGCAAGGGTGCCATTAACTTGTGAGCAGTTTTCACAAGCGGGTGAGGTGCACTTGTGTCTAAGGTCGTTGTTGAAAGGAGGTAATTTTCTGCATGACTCGCGGGACAAATTTTGCAAGGAATAACTCATGTGAGAGGAAACACAGAAATTAGCAAAGATCTGATGAAATCAATCAAGTAAGCTCGGTAAGCCTCCTACACTGTAAAAAGAAATCCTCAAAGTTAGATCACGTTGATGCTGAAATTCAGATGTAGCACGATTCAGCAGATACTTATCTCAAAATCAGTATCAGCGTGGATCTGAATCGGGACATGAACTGAAAGTAAGCAATGTGTAAGCTTAACTTCAGAGTGCTTGATTTTCCTAAATTTTCAGTGGTTTCTCTTGAGATCGATGTAACAATGATAGTAAAAAAAATTCGAATCGAGTTGATCATCGCACACTCGACCGGTAGAAATATTTCTTTCTGAAACTTTTCGTCTAATTCAATAACATTTGCTTCTAACCTCTCTTTCAATACGATTCGGTCTGCTCGATCAAAGTATGTTTATTTATCAGTTTTCTTTGTGGAATTGATGGTCATGATCTGCGAGATCGCAAGGCAACGATCAGAATAACTAGCATAGTGCATATAAAGTCAAAAAATGGAGCCTATGTTCCGTAGACCCATTGCTTTTCTCAAAATCAGCATTGCTGTCTGAGTATAAGACGTTTCAACAAATTTTGACATCTGAAAGTCAGTTCACAGAGAGTTTTAAGTAAAAAAGTCAGCAAGCCTAGTGATCTGACTTTAAGAATTTCTTTTCACAGTGTATACTCCATTGATAGTGATTCTGGAGCACCCCCCCCCCCCTCCACATTTGTCTTTGAGTTTGGTCTCGTAAGATCCATTGTCTACTGAATTCTGGTTCTAGGATATAGATTTAAATCATTATCGTCAATCTTAATTTTCCAAGTTACATTTTACACTACTCGACTCCTCGGGTTATCTTGTCAACGGTTTGAGAGAAGGTTTGATATTTCGTGACACCCGCTCTATCTTCTAATGTTCTTGATTGAGAGAGTCGACGATATGTTTGTCTCAAAGAGACATCGTCCGTTATCCCACAACAGCATGTTAAGAAATTTTGAAGAAGGGTAAGATCCTTGGCGTCTCAATGACCATTATGCTTAAAAATGAAAAAAAGTTACAGAAAATTAAGAAGAAAGGAAGACTTTGTTTCCCCCGGTCTCTCGAAAAACAAAATGATCACTTTAGCAAATAGATACACCCTTTGCAGAACGTACCACTAGTTCAATATTCTCTGTCTTGGACATATTTGTGGCGTAGCTACTTCCGAAACTACCGGAAACATTGAGGTGGGGAAAGTTCGGATGGTAACAACGGATAATTGAATACTGAGTTTCAACGTAAAGCAACTCGGCAGCGCCTCAGATGAAAATAAATTCAAGTCCAGTTTTCCTCATAGTACCAAATCCTAAGAAATCAAGAATTAAAAAGTCAGTATTTTTTATATCTCCGATGCAATCACCACAAAAATTATTCTTGCCCAATTTAGTATTCACAACCTTTCTGGTTATGATTCTTTTAACTTGAGTCATACCGCTAAGTCTCTACCCAAACGCGAATGGTGTCAATCTATATATACACTTAACTAGAAAATCCAATCGACTTAATCGATCGTAACGATCTCTTTGCTTAGCAGGGAAACTTGGAGAGCCTGAATCATCAAATCCCATGTTATCACGGCGAAAAACTACTCAAAGAAAAAAGAAAGTTGCCAGGAGAAAAAGTTTGGCAAAGTACACACTCTTCAAGTAAAAGAGAGAGAGAGAGAGAGAGAGAGAGAGAGAGAGAGAGAGAGAGAGAGAGAGAGAGAGAGAGAGAGAGAGAGAGAGAGAGAGAGAGAGAGAGCAGTTTACAAACGTCCGCACGCTCGGTGGAACGGGCATTTGGATACACAAGTGCTGTGTTGGCTAAGTACATAAACATTTCCCGCGCTCCTGCAACGCCAGCAGTATCCGTGTAGCGGTGGCAGCGACGGCAGCGAGCCATAGCAGCGCCTTGTTATTCAGTCGTCCAATACTTGGGCGTCAATTGAATTGTTCATTCCGTTGCGAGGCCCCGTGTGTGCTTCCAATCTCATTACGTGCATGTTTATTCGATACGCGCTTTATTAAAGCATTGCCTCGTGTGTGATGGAAGATGAGCTTGATTTGATAGCTGGATGGTCTTTTCTGGCAATGTCAACTGTTTGGATTGTCCGAGGCCTTAAATTTTTCTCCTGCAGATGAGCAATCAAACCGTGATCATGATACTCACCCGAACGTCCACCAAATGTCGAAACACATCACGTTGAGCCACAAAAACGCCGAGAGAAACGAAAATAGCATCACGTAAGCTGTGAACAAATGCGAGAGCATCCCGAGATTATTAGACCCATAAAGTACTCTTAGCATGTTGACCCATAATTATTTCATCTAAATACTGACCCAAATATTTACACGAAATTTGAGCGATGGAGTAACTTAAACCATCGTAAATTTGAAACGGTATCATCATATTGATCATCAAACAAGCGTAAGCTACGAGTAAACTCGCGGCGTGGCACATGAGCGTTTTGCCGTGATGATTTTGCAGCGACGGTAGGCATACGTAGACCAACAGCAGCGCTGATAGGAAGCAGCAGGACACCAAAGCCAATATCGTTTTGATGGCGTATTCGTAGAGATTCCTGTAACAAAGATGAATCAAAAAAGCTATTTATGACTTTGGAGAATCGGTCAAGTATCCAATCCAACGAATCTAATTCGTTTTAATGAAAAAGAAAAACCACAAAAAGTCATTCAGATGTCAGGGATTGAGACAATTAGTACGTGGATTTACCGTATTCGACCACTGATACGTCAGTAGAGTAAAGCAACGAGCGTAATTTCGAAATTGAAATAGTTGCACTGCCAACATTGGTTAGTGGTTACGATGAATCGGGTAAACGCTCTTGTGGTGGCAGTGTTTTGGAAAGCACTGATTCACCTGAATTACGAAGTCAATATTTGCTATTCTGCCAGCATTTCGCGATCGACTGTAACTCTGCTCTAATACAGAGTGACTCGTTCCGATGGAGATTCTATTGATCAGTAATATCTATTCATGAGCAGAAATTATGGAAGTTTGGAAATCAATCATTGCTGCAAAGTTAGCCATCGAGTAGATATTCAAATCACGTCGGGCGTTAAATCATAATGCCAAATCAAGCGTGGATGTGCATGCAATTAACGAAAAGCATAAATGCACCTGTACGATGCTCATATCGATATCGGATACTGTTCGCTGTGAGTATCAAATGTACCTTGGATTTGGATCGATCGGGATATGATCGTAGGTGAAACAGTAGAATGGAAGCAGTCCTCGTCCATATTCGGGATCGTTTTGCATGAATTCGAGGCAGTAATGCTCGTGATCGAATAGACCGTAACCAGAAAGTAGTATTTCTCCCGAATTTGCAACGCTCCATTGGTCATCTGGTTCTGCCGCAAATGTCAAACATTTGGGCTGCCCTATTAGTAAGCCATACCCTAGAAATACAAATCGAATCACTATACCCTCAGCATTCTAGAATAGTATAATCAATTCAGCCATGTGAGTAATCATTATTTCTGCTCTTATGCACATGTCTTTCAAGAATTTGTCAATGTGATTTTGGGACGCCTCTCAATGAAATTGAGCTTCACGAGTTTGGAATCATAATTCTTTCTAAGATATCAGTTTCTCGCTGCAATATTAGCAAATCGTATTGATTGATGGTTCAGGTTTCAGCAATTTTCAAATGTTCATTTAGAGAATTTGTTCTTTCAATATACTCAAAGTCTTTACAAGCCATAAAACCTGAGGTTAGAGAAGATCGGTCAAGTAGTACTTCATGAATATTAAATTGGAAATGGATTTTACGTAAATACCCCCACCTTCGATCAAAGCAGTTTTCGCAGTTGAAAATTTAATCATCATTCCATCGTAATAGTTGATCCGAGCAGTTCTCAAAATGTCGAATTTCGAAATTTGTCTCTCCTTGAGTCTGTGACATACTATAGTATGCATTACATGGCATATCCGTACTTTATTAAAATATTGGTAGCGTGAACATGTATAAACGACCGCACTACGGCGATGCGCCCTCAATTTCAACAATTCTCGAATCAAGAGTAGCCCAGAGACTGAAATATGTGAAACTTTGCCCAAGCTCTCAACTACCATACCACTGACCACACAGTTGAAATGGAACATTTCCAGTTAAAGCTCTTCTCAGGGCACTCTCTCTGCGACTTCTCGCGATGCACATTGTGTATTTCGAATTTGAGTGGTCCAGAAATATGAGCATCGCTCGTGCGAGCGGCAACGGTCTTATAGGAGAATTCCGAGTAAATTAGAATCAAATTTCATTGGAGGCTATCTATTAGACTATGGAAAAAGCAATTGCTTTCAATCGATTTAGAGATAACGATATAATTGTGTCATTTTGGGTAATACGAACCTGTGAGATTGAAGGTAGATGGAACCACGGATGTTAATTGAGTGCGAAAGTCCTTGACGGATTCGTTTCTTAATGGGGCAACACACGCAGAATTGACTTGGCCTTCTGCACAGCATTTTCTGATGCAAGGATTATCCTTGCAGTAATCGATTTTTGTGCATACTCTAGCTATAATGAGATGGGATGATACTTCCGCACTCAGACAAGCATTGGAAAGACCTGTGAGTATCTCTTCACTATAGCCCCACCATGGTAATTTTATCTGCAATGTTCAAGAAAAGGTTACTATTGTCACGTTCAAATCCGTGGTGTACACGTCACGCTTATTCTCACTTCACACTAATGCTCGAATGATGTAAGTGTCCCTGGAAACTAGTTGATGCGATGGAAAGCAATGCCTCGGAGCTAGCTTAATTGATCGAGAGCCATCTACAAACACGTGATAGACGCGTGACTAACTTGGGAACTCCCTTAGGGCATGAGAATCCCTCGTTGCCAACATTGTTTAGATGGTTGCATTAATGGCTTGGTGGGAAAATAAATAAGGAGGGGTCATTCGAATCAGATAAGGCCAATTGACGTTGTAGGTAAATAATTACCATTTAAATCTCTTTTTGAGTGTACAAAACAAAAACTCCTATGATGAATCTTGATAGGTATTTGTAAAACCAATATAACCTATCGGAATATCAGATTGACGGAAAAATTCAAGTCCTGAGTAAGTGGATGCATTTGAGAAGTATGGTGGCAGAGATGTTGAGAAAGTTTGACAGACACATTCAAAGAGCTTTCGTGGCATGCTTTCAAGACCGTCTCAAAGGACGCAAGAGTTTCATCTCATTTAGAGGAAGTACCAACCGAAAGTCTCGTTGACGAGAAATTCGGAAGAGGATGTTTCGTGAAGAGAAGATTAATTAAAAATTTTCACGAGAACCGTATTGGATTCAATATCGGCAACCTCTCATAGCGTGTATGCCATATTAATTTCCAAGATGAGCTGAAGATGGATTTAAAAAATACTTGGACCGAAAGAAATTTTTTACAAGATAATATTCGGTCTCTACATTTCTCCTCATTTCTGATCGCTGTTCATCCATCTCTATCGAAAGTGAATCCGCGATGAGCATGATAAATTGAGCTACGTGTTTTCGATTAGTCGATGATCTTGTATGGATATCCAATATTCCCAGGATTGAGTTGATATATGGCCAATCTATTGCGTGTATTTCGACGACCTAGAATACTTTCAGTTCTTTAGAAGCCAAGTCACGCGTTTATTGGTATACAATGTGGCCGCAGATTAGATTGATTAGATTGTCGAGTTATCTGATTCATTAGTGTCAGGCAAACGCTGACCATGCCGATAGCTGTCGACGAAATTTCATCAGCACTGGCGATACGTCCTCTCGATTTGAAGTCGAGCTTGCGACTCTTGCTTTAGAACGAGTTTATTTGCGTAAAAAAAATCAATTCCACGTCGACATCTCTACAGTACTCACGTAAACGCCGTATGCAGGATCTAATCGCAAACTGCTCGGGTCAAGGCTGTAGTCGACGAGCACGTGGTTGGGCCCACACTCGGGTGGACCGACTCGGACCCAGAGCCAGCGGTCGGGCAGATCGAAGGGAAGCCTCGACTCCGCGGGCGCGCAGTACTTGAGCCGGACGTCGTAGGCGCTGCCCCTGGGACAGCACACGCCGAAACGGGTCACTTTGAGATCTGGTGGCAGGTTCTTGGTCAGGCAGGACAGGCCGACCGGGAGCTCCTCGCCACTGGTCTGATTCACGAGCACGTCTGTGCAAACGATGTCTTTCGGCGGGGAATAACCCTTGATAGGGCGCGTCAGGTCGTCGATGAGAATCTGATTCAGTTGTGGAAAGCTTGACTCGTTGCAGAAGGATGGTGCGACTCTCGGTGCTACCTGGGTTCAACGCATTCATTTGCATGTTATCAGTTATCGTGATCGACGACGAGGGTGGATTAGAGTAAACATTTTGTTAAGAGTGGAGTTGAGTCGTTGCCTGCCCGTCCTTTTCTTCCCGAAGGCACTTACAGCACTGAAGCGTTTTCGTTGCGAAATTTTGTACAATATTGTTCGCGAGGCTTGCCTTATGTTTTTCGCGAGCGAGTGATCGTTTCGGACCTCGATTTTGGCTTGAGTTAAAAAATATCGGTATGTGCTGTGCAGAGAACAAAGTTACAAGTGCAGTTATACTCGCAAAGAATTACTGGGTAAAGCTCTCACGTAGGTTTGTTGTAGAACTATGCCCCCTGCTAAACGTGTATTTTTCAACTTAGAATTCTGTGAAGTTTATGCGCATTTTCGGTAAAAGTCCTTTACAATGTAATTCACTTGACTTGAGGTAACTTTCACGTGTTTGGTACGATGCCGATCTGACTCGACAACATTTTTCCTCCGCCAAGGGTAAAATCCGTCTAATCCCGCGCCAGATCACAGTGCACATATGCTTTGCGGATACCTGCTCTCTAAACCCCTTCGAGTGAAAATCCACTCAATTTGAGTGAAATTTCACTCAAAGAGATTTCTCAAGTTTAGAGAGTGCCCAGCTTACAAGGGGGAAGGGGGGTCACCTTTCGGAAACGGATTCAGCTGAAACTTTGGGAATCTTTTCTTTTTGGTACCAAAAGACGATATACAAAGCTGTGAATGTCAACGCTCAAGCGTTTCTGAATCACAGACTATAAAATTACCATTGCTCATATACTAACAATACTAATGTCATAGGCTGTAGCTCAAAAACGCCCGAGCGTTAGACTCTGCAGCTTTAGGCATCATCTTTTGTTGCCACAATTTCCAAAGGTTCAACCAAATCCGTTTCCCAAAGATGACACCCTCTCTTTGTTAATGAAGAATCAATTACACTCTGGTAGAGTCTTGATGATTATGTAGTTAGTCAAGATAATTATTAAACCAAGTTTGAGGGTGATTTTCCTTAGAAAGTTTTCGAAATACCGACTCATAAAGTTGGTAACACTATTCATCAAGATGCATAAGATCTTAATCGATAAGTAATTGGGTAATGAATTCTATTCCAAAGTATTAAATTTTGTCTAAATTAGACCGAAAGAGGCGCCTTGATAAATGAGATGGGGTGGGGAGAAGGGGGGGGGGGGGTCGTCAATTCGCCCAAGCAGTCTAAAAATGTTTGAGAAAAAACACATCCTCACGGATATGAGAGATAAATAGCATGCGTTAAAGTCGAGAATATGAAATCTTCTCGTGAAGGATGTGCAGGTAGATGGAATAATCTGTGTATTTAAGTGTGAGAAGATATTTCAGCTCGTGATGGTATAATGTTTGTGAACTTTTGCCCATGCAGTATGAGTCTCAACTCGGTGCTCTCTTGATCCAAAACTTCTCGAGAATAAGTCATGCAAAGCTTGGACAGTTTGTTTTTTCCGGTTCTAAAGTTGAAGAAAACATTGCTCTCGGAAATCCTTGAGAGCAGCGGATGAAGAATTATACTGTCTTTGTGGCGACAAATGAAAAAACGGAAGAATCATGAACCGTATAATATGTAGGCCAATCGTGAAGCTGACAGCACCAATCAAAATTTCTTTAAATTAACACCCTAACACGAGTTTTAAATAGGGAATCTATGATAGTGATATGGTATCTCTTATTGTTTAGATTCGAATTAAATTGAGTAATAAAAAACCATAGCAATGGAGAACGGAGCTATTGGGAAGGAGCCCCTGTGGGAAAGGGTACAGGCAACATGGCAGCCTTTCACGGGGCGGCCAATGAGAGCGACGCTTAAGCCATAGAGAAAAACTCTGATTGGCTGCCCGTGAAATGCCGTCATATCGGCTGCAACGAGGCTTCTTTCCAATAGTGAAATTCATCTCAAAGTTGTGATCAGCATGACACGAGCTGAGACATAATAAAGACTGCTCAATGGCACGCCAGAGGTCCAAAATCTTCGGAAACTCGTCCAACATTCTGAAAGTGCTCAAAGCTGCAGACCGAGTTCAATATTCATCGACCGTCTCGAGTCAAACTTCAAGCCGAATAACTCGTCATCGATTCGAACAAGCACAATAGGCAAGAGCAGCTGTGCAGATATCTCGAGCAAAGAGTCTCGCTTTTTGCACTCGACTGCACTGAAGAGTGACTCTTTCTTTCAGCATCTCGCGATTGTCTTGGATTTTTCGAGTCCGCAAACAATTCGCTCAGATGTGTTCGCGAATACGAATGTGCTTAACATGGAATCCACGCTCGCTGCACACATCGCGTCAGAAAGTCAGGGGCGCGCAAAGAACGCTTGTGATTTTCTGATGCACTGGAAGCGCGTAGACGACGATCTGTCCGCGCATATTCATGTAAATTTCGTGCATCATGCAGATACATTTTGTTGATCCAGAAGAATCTTCTAGAATCTCTCCTCTTTTCTAACTCTGAATTATTTTCTTGAGAAATTTCCTAGTAAGTTTCTCCCTAGCGAATTTATAGTAGTTCTATAACTGTACTCACATTTTTTAAATGGTGTATGATAAGCACAAGGATATTCTTCCAAATACCTCCATATGGGCTGAAAAATCTCATACGTGTACTCAGTTGCAGCAGACTGGAATAACAGTAAACGCAGTCGAGTTTGTCTTTTTGCGTAAATAGCTCAAAGTCAACTAGGACGAACGAAACATCTGAATATATGTCGTCTTAGTAAGCGCCAAGAAAATCGAAAGTAAAATTCTTAACAAGAAAGTAAGGATTGCAGTTTCCAGCCAGCATTTGTAAATCAGAACTTTTCCGGTTTCTATATATACTTGCGAAGTATGATGAGATAAATGGTTCAGCGCAAAAGTAGACCAACAAAGAGACTACCAAAATGTACAAATTACTGATTCGGCCTAGTGAGATTTTTTTGGTGAGCTGTGAAGAAACCGTGGAAGATTTTATCCAATGGGTTTTCCGTTCTTAAATACCATTGCCAATCTATCTATATCAATCAACTTCGCTGCAGGTACGAAGATGTACTGGAAAATTCGATCTCGTGAATAGCCATGGAATAAAGGAGAGGCCCATTGAATCAAGTCTTTCGATATTTCTTTATTCCTTAGCAAAATAAAAAGATTTTCAAAATTTGATCTAAATCTGTGACTCGCACACCTTTTCTAGACGGTACAAAGAATTGATCAGAAAACTTGTTCTGCGACCCCATCACGAGATCAGGAACTAGAATCCGGCAAAAGATATGGTAATACCTACCCTTCAATGTCATCCATAGACGTTCCAGTTTGCAGAAGTCCAAAATTCATAGGGCTTGGGAATGGCGCTTGAAATACCGCTCATTAGATCTTTGTTGTACATTTGTGAATATTGAGTGAATACAAAGCACAGAGAAAAAGATTTAAGAAATTTTCATATGAAGATTTTGTATATAAATACAGTTATGATACTATCGAATCATAAAAAAACTTATCATATTTTTAAACTTGAATCTGATCGTGAAAATTGAAAAACTCAAGAAATGCATATCAAATTATTTCAAGCTTTTGCATAAATAATCCTTGTAATTGATTCATTCTCATAGAATTGATTCACCTTACACTTCAGATCTTTTGAGTTTGTTTTCTGCATGAGAGCTTTTTTGAGTAAGGTTCTGTCTTGTTCGGGCTTATTTATTTTGATTTCATTCGTAATCCTACTTCATTGACCCAATTCGCGAACTTATCAAAGCGTTTTTCTATTCATTGATCGGATGCGTTCACGTGAGGTAGCTCTCTCGCACATTTTGACTCTTGAATCCATCACTCGCAGCCATCAAACCACCCAGAACTCATCAGAGTTGCATCAAAGAACCCGCATCCCCATCACAAAAGCACACATCAAGGCGCATCGTTGGATAAATTGAGAAACTCTGCGGAAGTGGCTCACCTGCGAGGCCTTTGGAAGCACCCAGAGCTCGTTATTGGTGCCGGCCGCCCGGGTGGAGGCATCTCCAGATGTAACGCACTCGAGCCGTGCACCGCTGGGGCCCGAATAGCTCAGCCTCTGCCCATAGGGGCAGCATTTTCCACCACCAACAGCATCAGCAGCAGCAGCAGCAACCTCCCGCGACGACGCGTAATAAGCCATTATCGCAGCCACCGCCAGCAGCGTCTCTCGCAGTAGTAAAGCCATGCTTTTGCGCCCCGAGCCAGAGTCTATTGGTACAGGGCTCGCCGCAGCAGCTCGTTGAAAAAAATCGCGGATCCGGGGGGACGGCAACTATCCTCAGCTCGACAACAGCGACAGTCTTCGGAGTCGACGATGCAGGCTCGTTCAAGGGTCGCAGCCTTGGCTGGGGAGAATTGCACACGCCCTCCTCCATGGCTTTCAGCGTCGGCCCTCTCCATACACGCGACGGGCTCTGCGTCCTCTTCGCGCCTCGCTGTACTGCATGGCTCGCGTGTGTACTTTGCCCGGAATAATAGCTCCGCAACGACGTCGTTCGCGCCCGAGAAAGAGCTTTTCACAGCGCCCTCGCTCTCTTTCTCGAGATTGTGCGGCGACGGCTCGGCTTGGGCGTCGCTCGACCACGCGTGCGATCGCTTTCGAGGCTGAATGGGCTTGTGCGATGGGCCTGCGAGCTCGGAGCGCTATTTGTTGTGAGCGATGGGGGCGATTGGTACCTGCAAGAAGTGCGTTGAATGACGGAAGGATGTGGCGTCAGCGTGATTCATGGGAGATAGGACTCCGCTGGGTGGCGTTGAAGTTCGGCGAGAATAGTTGTGGGGAGATGTTTACATCGTGGGTATTGCGAGTTGGTTGATTCAATGACGCAAGAGTGATATTATTTGGGGTGCTATGTTATTGAGTGTAGAAATGATTTCTCAGAAGTAGAGCCGAAGTATGACGATTTTTGGAGGGGAGCCATTGAATTCTGTCGCTTTTAGAGTCTGACGTTGCAATCTTAACGTCACATCTCTTATAGAACTAATGAAAATTCAACCCTCTTTGAAAAACTATTCCAAAACCACCTCAAAATTGTGTATTATGAAATGAAATTAGCCTTGTGAGTAAGATAAAGACGAAAATGGCTCTGGTGAAGATATTCACGGTTTATTTCTTCTACTTGACCGACCAATTCGTCATTATTTTGAACATAATTTTTAAGAATACTCTTCTCATTTGATTAGTATAGGAGGTTTCAAAAAAGGTAATTCCATCATCCTTCATTGATCAAATGTTAGCTAGATTGATTTTAAAAGAGTTGCTATTTCAAATGAGACTAGAGAGGCTTCACTCGACTTTCTCCTAAATAAATAGAGTAGCTATAATTTCAATCGAGTAAATTACAGAAAATAACGATAGAATATTCAAAATAACCCAGTGTTTGATGAGAATGATGCTGAGTTATAGAAAAATAAAGAATCAAAATAACTATAAAAATGTGCGTCAAATAATAGCCACGTTATATTACTTTATTGTGAAAAGTAATTTTTTGGGCTCTAATTTTGAATTTTAATAATTCAAGGCAGGTGTTGTTATAATGATAAAAATGATAAGTATCAAATTTCACGAGAAGACAGCTTTGGAACCAACTCGAGTAAATTTTCACGCGATACCGAAATATCTCTCACGTGAATCGATTGATTTAGATCGGGCTAGCTATATCTACGAATTTCTGAGATAACATTCGACAATACTGATTTCCGATTGTGCAGCAATGAGTCTCCGTCGACATCTGAAAGGTTAAGATTCATAGTAAAAGAAATAAAATATCAGATAAAAAAGCTGGATTTCTGCCAGAGAAGATTTCGGGATCCCGTCCCTTCTTTTTTTTGGAGTTGCCTTTCCTTATACAGTCGTATTCCTCAAACCAAATCATTTCTGTGTGGGGATAAATAGTAGGTATGCAATTACGGGTAATCATATGTATTGCTTGCGCTTCACATGTTCACGCGTGATTATGTGTATCGCCATGCGTGTCCATACGCAAACATGAATGGGAAAATCCCAAATTCTTCAGAAAGAACATTTATTTTCCATCTTCTTGCAATTATGGTGTAGTATAAGTCAAGGTACAAGGTTGTACGTCCATATATTACAAGATTCGACAAAATGTGAGATGTAATATGCATTGTGGAATCCCATAAAATTTTTTTCACTGACAGTCACGAGGGGTTACAATGATCACGTGTGCTCACGCGTAGTTGAGCATTATCGATCAATTCACGAAAATCACAAGATAATTACGGATGATTGATGGATTTACGAAAAGTCACCAGCTATCGTGAGTGAACAACCGAGAGATCTCCTATCTGTCAATGAGCAACTGTTCGCAGTCTTTGATGAAATCTCAGATTCAAAGAAAAAGTAAGTATTGACAATGCCTTAATCATTGAATATAACAACATGTAAGTTCGCTGAAGAGAATCGAGAATTCCAAGCATCTTGCCAATCAATCAAAGCTCAATCAGAAAACTTTTTCGGCGAGTAAGAGAGGAACACAGAACCGCGTCAAATCCATTCAATCGAAAAGCCGCGAATCGAGTGAGCTCCCTCGGAAAAAGAAGAAAGAAACGAAGCATACCTCTCGGCAGGTGCGAGCTCGGAGAAAGAGAAGAGCTTGCTTTTGAAAAAAGTTGGATTGTCCGCGCAGAGTGCGACGATCGATCTGCCTCGCGCACTGGTGGGCTCGCAATCGTTCACAATAACGAGCAAGAGCGCGAACCGGCTGAGCAAGCTGCACCATCCGCACCCCCGGCCCCGCCACACTGCACTCGCTCTTCCTTTACCGCGCGCAAAGACCAAAGCACTCGATCCACGCTCGCGCCGTCTTCGCTCCCACTCGCGGCAACGACTCTCACCGGGCGATCGACGCCGGCCCCTCGGACTCTCTCTAGATCCTGAGGAGGCCCCAGGGCGCGACTGTGTCTCCGATCTACACCTTATACCTCGGCAAACTGCTCCATCTCCACGTATGAACGGGGCCGGAGGCGTTTTCGCAGCTGGAGCCGTGTATACGCAAACGTACTCGTGCAGTACCACTCGACTCGATCGCGATGCGTATCTGCTGTGTCGCCTCCGAGGCGTGCCAAACTCAAAGTTGCAACGAGAGTCTAGCCGCGCGGCCAAGTGCCTCTAACGCGCTGCGGAATAGTTGCGCATACCGCGCTCACTTAGCCCATTGGTACACGATATCTGTACGAGGGTGGAGGCGCGAATTAGAAGAGGCACACGTGCTCCTAACGACTCATCCTTTCGCAATTGTCGGTCGCCCTTGCGGTGTAATACTGAAAGCGTGGGCGGGACGCGCGGAATTCCGCGCGGCTCCTACTGCGAGCGCTATTAATGACTCGCGCGGCCGCGACGTTGCGGATAATGGGTGCGGCCTGCAGCCGCGCTGCGGTTAATATTTGGTCGGGCTGATCGAGCGGGTCTCCTATTCCTGTCCGACTTTACCGTCCCGTGGGAACTGTTTGATTCCGGGAATTTTTCTCTGGAGAGAGAGAGAGAGAGAGAGAGAGAGAGAGAGAGGGGGAGAGAGAGAGAGAGAAAGAGAGAGAGAAATGGGAGCCCGAAGAAAGCCGCGTTCTATTTTTTCGAGGAGAGTCGAGCTTTTTTTCAATCCTCGAGAGCGAAGCTTTACGCGTACGCTGTTTGAAGTTCCAATTCGCGGTGTGTGTACGGAGAGCCGGGGCAACGTAGAGGCTTCGAAGAGAGCTTCTGTAACGTATTTTCGATGAAACGCTGCGCTTTTTGCGCTCGCTCGAAAGCTCACAGAGTGCTCGATGCGAGCAGAGGATGGCAGATAATCTAATAGATTGCCCTTCGTCTGCTCGCCTTTTGAAATATAGCTCTGAATGTATTGAATTCTGCGACATGGGAGAACCGATATTTTGAAAGATGTTGAGATGAGAGTGAAATTTTACCTCGCATTTGATGATTCTAGAAACATTTTTGTATCTGCGAGTTCCAAAACTCGCTCTATGGAATTATTGATACAATTTTTCCCGTGAGTCGTCAAAAAATAATATCTGTATTCGGCGAAATATTTCTACTAAAAATAAGAGTACCTTAAGAAGTCTCAGATCATTCGATCCCTTACTTCAATCCCCTTACTGTGAAGATACAAGAACCAATCATGAAATGATTCGACAACCAAAGTAATGAACATTAGTCGGCCAACAGAAGCCATCTGCCCAATGTCACCGACCCTCGAAACTCTCTTGAGGGTGGTTTGATTAATAGATTTTTCTTCATTATATAAGATTGAGTTCTGAAGGGACTCAATTTGATGTATACAAGTGTCAAACAAATAGAAATAAGTAATGAATTGAAACGATTTTTTGCCTTTTCTTTCACTTGATTCCGTCAATGGGTCCTTCCACTGGATGCGGATCTCATTCCAACTCTGAACGAATTTATAAAAGTAGTAAAATCGGGTACACTTCCTTGCAAAATTTCAAAAGAGTCACTTTCTTAGTTTGACTTGACTTGCATTCAAGGAGGCAAATCTGATCGCATACTTGAGCTTATTTTGAGCTCACTCTGAAAGCTTCAAATAAGTTGCACGACCGTTGTGTGGCCAGAAGTAACTGCGAAAATTCGCTTAGGGTGGCGAAATTGGGCACACTTAACTCAGCTCACTTGACGGAAAGAAGTTTTTTAAGGGACTGATATAACGCGATTCTCGTAACAGAGAAAGGGGTGGAAGAAGAGAGAAAGAAAGGGGAAGAAGGGAAAAGAGAGGGGAACAATTTCTTCTGAAACTGCAAGTACTACATCTTGGTAGATTAGCCAACTTGCGCAACTGGATTTTCACGCTGCGGAAAGTTCGTTCTCATTTTAATAATGCAAGGTTTATCGAGAAACATAGCAAAAGTTGGGTGCGCGCTAACGCGTCCGAGCGGCTCGCCAAACGTCTGGCTCAATCCGCCTGTTACTACTTACGATACAGAATATATACGACCGCACGGCGCACCTCTCGCTCCCGGGCAATCAATTTTTCTTCAATCCCGTGTTCTTGCAAGCCTTTTGGATTCGACAGCTGTAACGCCTTCCCTCCCGGAAAATGCCCAGAGTTACACCTTTGGCATTTTGCTTCGGCCAAATAAGTGGAACGATCGCGTTCGAGAGCACGCGCTACCGCTGAAGCTGCTTCGAGTATCTTGCAGAGCTTGCAGCCGCCCACGCCGCCTTAAAGAGAAGAGGCGCGTGCGGAAAAGAGGCGGCGTAAGCGAGTTACAGGGTTCGCGCGCCACGCCCCGCGCGCCAAAGCAGATTGATTTTTCTAAGCGGCTCCTCGCGCCGTACCGCAGCGCGCGCTCAAGCGAGCTCAAAATGCGAAATGCGATTTGTTGCGGACCGGCAGCCACAGGTATAACGCGAGGGTGAAAACGCGGCCGCGTCGGCGCTGCGCAAGCTCGACTGTGCTTGCACGCGGCGCGCCGTCGCAACGAATAATCGAGTCGGCAGCTGAGAGGGAGCCGATGCATGATGTATGATTGCCGCGCAGAGGAGAAATGGGAAAGAAGCACGCAGAGAGAGTGGAAAGCGCAACAGCCTTTGCCAGCTCCGGCGTGGCTTTCATTATTCCGAGAAAAGCTCGCAAGCTCGCTATAACGTCGGAGACGTGCGTTGCGCCCGCTGCTGGACTGATCCCAGCGGCCAATGCAAACGCGCGGATATTAGCTATGCTGCTACCGCTCAAAGCCGGCCAGTCAGACTTTGCGCTCTGTGTGCGTAAATTATGCGCCTAGATACGTGGGTGCAATTATATCTATAAAGTTTTCGGGGCTGCGTGTCCAGTTTTTTGCGTTCGGTGTAGACGAAGAGAGTTTATTTAGCAAAATTAAAAGTGGATGATATTTCCCTCATAGGAATGCCTTCCAATAAATGTTTATGGTGATGTAATATTTCGCTTAAGCACACAAGATAGCTACGTAAACATTTTGTCGGATTTCAGCGTACCACATCTACAGATACATGATCACAGTGAATAGAGAGACGTGCAATTTCATTCGCGAATCGTTCATTCTCCGATACCACTGGAGAACATTTTTCTCAAAATGTTTTACGTCACTTTTCAGTGCTGTTACGTACAATGTGGTCAAAAAGTTGAGAATGATTTCCGGAAACCCCGGACAAAGTGAACATTTCCCTGAATTCCCTCATGCGTTCCCTTAATCCCTGATACGTGAGAATATCTTACAATTTCGGAATGAACTGAATCAAATTCAAAGTCATCCTTTCTCCAAGACCTCCATAAGATATCGGTATACGAAGTTCCAAAAACACATTTGTGATAAATAAGTGTTGAGCGAGACAAATTTTCATCAAATTAATTTAGATACTCGATCGATATGATCGGGTATCTATTTGGCCCTCACGGGAGTTTCAAATCACTACCCGCGGAGATGTTGTACGAATCATCTCCTAATATGATTCTTCAAACTATTTGTAAACCTAACAAATTGAGCCCCCATATTAAATTAGGCTGCCGTCTTATGAGCCGACCTGGTACGGACACTGCAAAGGAGATCTGGAATCTCTATGAAAAAGATAGACAGAGAAAGAGGAAGGTAGCATAGATTTGTGCAGAAGAGAAAGACTCTGCCCCTGCTTTTAAAAGTCCCCTACAACTGGAATAGAACAACTGATTCTCACTAAACGTGACATCAATGTCTCTCAAATACCCTCTGCATACTCATATAATACTACGTCGAGATTTTCGATTATTTTATTTGTACTTTTTATTGATAAATTGCAATATCTTCAAAACGACATGGTCAATTTCTATGAAAATCTGCAAAGCCTTTGTTCCATCACGGTTCTACAAGTGTCCATTTTTTTTAAATTTTCTATTTTCTGATTTGCAAAACATTTCAAGTGGAAGGTCAAACTCTCATCTTCCCCATGTTGATTTGGAAATTTTGACAGTTAATAATTCAAAATCGAAAAATTCAGAAATTTGGAAAAGAATTCCGTGGTCTCTGATATATGCTAGGCACTTCCGGTGTAAGAAATTACGAGGGACGCTATCTCTGGAAGTTCAGTGAGTGTATTACTTGAATAATAGGGAAATGTAGCATTAAGTACATCTGTTCAGAAATCTAAAATGGCGTTATGATCCAACCTGCAAATAGTTTGAATATCTACCATGAAAATTGGATGTTGAACAAAATACAAAAGACAACGATCAGTGTCAAGGCACTATCTTTATCGAACCTTCATCGCGGTTAAATTTGTCACTGATGACAAATTTAACCACGTCTGATATACCAAACCCCTTCATAACCTTGATCGACTGTCAATGCCGAATTTTTACGAAAACCATCAAGATTCGGTGAGATGCCTTATTAACAAAATATTCTTGCAATCAAAGTAAATTAGTGCGACCATCGTCTTTTTCGAATGTAGAAGCATGCCTTCGACTAGTCGGCGCAATCACGCGAATGCGGCTTATCAGCGGGATTTGATACATTGAAATACATATCATCAGTGGCTGAAAAATGACTTCGTGGAACGCCTGGGTTCTGGTAAATAGGCAAATAAAGTGTATAATGATCTATTATTGCCAAGTTTGCCACGAAACCGGCAGTTCATACAAAATTAAATGGCAATGCGTTTTGCACCTGCTGTATATGTTAAACTCCAAATGATCATATACAAAACAGGTGGCTCAAATATACCAAAGAAGATCAGCTGAAAGAGAGGTACAAGAAGTAATCAAGAAAGATCTGATCTCTGAATCCAATCTGTCTTGGCCACATTCAGAAAATCTCCAAACAGGTCCCATGAAATGGGAGAATGAGTCAGAACGGTGGTCGAATTTGATCAGGGAGTTCATAAATAAATTCGGCCACAGCGATGATGAATGATTTTTTCCCAATTTCGAGTTCTAAAAATTCTGGAATCGAGTACTGGAACTGGTGACTTACTGAAACAGTGAAAAGACGAACGGCCATTCTTGACTTGAAGGTGGAAGTTCAGAAGAGCAGAAATACCCTAGTTGTGGAAATTTGAAAAGCAGGACAAAGTTAATTATAATTGATATAAATATAGTTAATATAAATGAGGATGCTGGTACCTATAGGTACCAGCATCCTCATTTCAAACTCACAAGAGAGAGGGGAGAGCGTAAGGTGGTATACGTGCATGCCATGAAAAATAACCATAGAGGACTCGAATACATGCTTTCAAGAACATTCTGAGGTAGCATGTCTTAAATACTGTTTGCTTTTTCATATTTCTCTTTCCGACATTTCTCGATGCAGTGTATAGTCCTCATATATTCATCGGTATATTTTTTTTCATGTACCGCATCGCTATCTCGATCATTCGCTGTTATGCTGATGTTATGCTGTTTAATGACAACACTACTTCGGAACTATTAATTGTCGATTCTCGTTTCTTTTACTCTATCAAAGCGAGTCAAACCCACTTGCTTTTTCAAAAAATTCAATTGCATGAGCAAAATAATCATCTATACATCTAGGTTTCGATCTACAATCCGAAATCTCTCCAAATTTCAAACTCTTTAAGAATCAAACAAGTTCGATTGTTCTTAAGGCGGTGCGGGAGCCGTGCGCTCGTCAGTCCAAACTTCATTCACAGCTTTCTCGAAAATTTGAGCGATTTGGGTGAAAAGACGAGTTGTCGA
>JAPYYZ010004873.1:0-10180 GCA_030522705.1 Eretmocerus eremicus
GATATTCCTCGTGTAAATTCATTTAGCCAATCCCTTCCATAATCCCGGCGAGGCAGGATCTCGTTGGTGGCGGAGGTGAAGAACCCTTAGGACGTAACAAATTGAACCCAAAATGAGGAATTCATCCCCAAATGTAATCGTACAGAAAAATGTCGAACTATGCATAGACTTTACATCACCATCCTTTTGTATAGACTATGTATAGACTATGTATAGCGCTATACATAGTCTATACATAGTCTATGCATAGTCTATACAAACCCTTTTCACCTGGGGAGCTACAGTGTTGGAAGGATTGAGGGAAATTACAATTTTTCTGAGAACCTAGTAGCTTTCCATACCAAAGGAAAATCTTTTTGGACGTGTCAAGGTTGGATTTCCCAAGATTCCAGACCCAAAAATTCGAATCCCTCGATTCAACAAACGAAAAACTGACATTTTTTTGATTGAAGCAAAAAAAATGCCACATTCCGTGGCATGGTTTCGGGACATTATGTAAGGATTGATTAAATGGGCCTGTTGGAATTTTTTCAACTGTATCTTGCAATATCTAGATCACATTCGCGCGGCCAAAAGGATCCGCGGCGATAGAATCTCATGAAACGCAATTTTATGTCGATTTGTCACATTCCGTGGCACACAGAAAAAGTATTACTAACCCAGAGTCGACTCCTGGACTGATAACAATGCTATTGGGCTCAGAATGGCTTCTTACCATTACAAACTACCAATTTTGTCCACTCACCCGACCTATATATGACCGAGGGATTCAGGATATCGAATTATCAAAATACCACGAAATGTAACACGATGGACATTTTTGACCCCCAAATTCCACAGTTTCAAGAAAATTGACTATGTACAGTGGATTTCTTCTCGCCCGTTGGCAATCCAGATGAAATAAAATGACGTACGCATACGCACCCGTATTTTCATACATCACCGAGCCCAATCAATTTCTCGTTAAAATCTAATGATCAGAATCACACACATAACGTGCAATACATCGCTCTCGCTCAATAACAGATTGCTGAAACCACCTGAGACCCGTCTCTCTCGAGCGAGACGCGTCAATGACAGGGATCCCTCTCTAGCGGATCAAGTCTGGGCACTGTCAGAAATTTGATTTCATCTCAAATAATTGTTACGCTGAATCGTGGTCCACTTGACTTCATGATCAATTTAGTGTCCGATGAGCTAAATAGAAAGAGTTGAAATCGTGCGGTAGAGAGATGATACCTATTTGATGATACCTATTTCTCAATGAATCTCATCGACGAGCAATCTTCCTGAGCTTAAAGTAATTCTAAGCGAATAGCGGGGATATGATTTGTGTTGTGGTTGACACAAAAACGATGCGCAGGAAAGCTCTTTGCGAGTCCCTGTGTGAGCAGGTGTGTGAGAAGATTTAATTCAGAACGTAGACTCATTCGAGCCTACGTTTTGAATTAAATCTTCTTTAAAATGTGAGCGACAAAAAATCTACAAATGTGCCTGATGAGGTCAGTGAATTGCACTGACGAAACGTCGCAAATATACTTTAATTTGCAAATGTGATCGTGATTATTCATCTACACGATCCCCAGTCCTCTAAGATCGAATCAAGTATTTATTATTTACTTTTTTGAAATATTGTTTTGTTTTATTTTGAATGAATTTACGATGAAGTCGATAAAGTAGAGCTTCTTCTCCCCCTTAATCGAGCTCTCTCAGCTGTTAGTCGCATGCTGAGACCATAAGCTTGAGATCGACCCTAAAAGTAGTCAAATCCATGGTGATTCGTAGGACTGAAGAGCAAAACAAGATGGATATTATGAAAAGTGTGACAAAGTTGCCTCACTTGACGGTATATGAATTTTTGTGATATTCGAGCATAAATCTTGTCACAATCATGATGGGGATGAAATCAATTTACTTTCATCGGGATAGTTGGAGACATGAATTCTCAATATTTGGTTTGCCGCTAAGAGTGATCATGAAAATGGAAAAAAAAAAGAGTAATTTATACTTCTAGGTATTTCATATGCTCATTCTTTTTCTGGCTGGCTTCGCTTTTCTTTGAATTATCAGGCGATATAAATGGCTCGAAAGATTCCTATGGAATTCACATGCCTAGACATTACCTGAATAGCTTACTTGATTTCAAGTTTTGCATAAATGTCTTCATCAATTTGATCATTCGAATCAAATTCAACCTTCTTCGTAAAGACGCTCCCCCTTCTGGAATCGGCTCTAGTATCGATATTCCTTTGACGCCCCAATTCCACTTCCCCCTTCTCCAATCGATTACGTAGTATCTGTATGTTCCCTAGACAGTACTTTTTAAGAAGACAATCTTCAGACAGCGATAACCTATGGCGTAACAGATGTGTGTGATGTAACAAACCATTGTTTGGATGATTCCGCTAAAAGTCCGACCATCTCCGAAAATTATGATGAGGAATATCGGCGAATGAGGCAACTTTTCCACAGTGCTATATATGTCCGTAACTACTCATAATATTCACGAACTCATTGAGAATTTTTCAAAATGAGCTAAAATTCATTCAGCTTAGATAGATGGAATTCACGTAATTTCAGCTTCACAAGAAAATGTCTTGGAAGAATCACAAACGCTTGGTCAAACATTTGAGAGATTTCAAACAAAAGCACTGAAATGCGTAGTAACTCTCAAGTAGAATAAGATTCTTCTAGTAGTAGAAGAAGAAACAGATCAATCAAGATCTAAGTCTCTTAATTTTTGATTGATGGAGAGTGAAAATCGGGTTTCTCACCCTCATTGTAATCACCCCCTTTTGAAGTTAGTTCAAGTAGTCTGACCGTTGTAACATACAACATTTATCAGAATCAGGCTTCTTTTCCCTATTTCATTACGTTAATCTGAATTTCATGGAGTTTTATAATACCATGATTCATGTGAGTGTCTTTTGATATGGCCACAAAGGACTTGGAGTGGTCGAAATAGTTTACTATCTTTGATTTTTACTCTTGATGAGTATCAACTTCATTTTTCCAGGTGGTCCAAAGTAACCTCGATGGAATGAAGTAATTCATTTTTGGTCTTCCTAGAGGAATTAGAGCCTTTGCTTCTCCGACAGTGTAAACTACCATTGGCAAGATAATAATAGCTCTAGTTGATATGAGAAACGGTTGAAAAGCGAGCCCGCGTCGACAGTATCAGAAGATATGTGTCAAAGTCCCAATATAAGGAGACGTCGAATTTCAGCGATAGGTCATGAAATTTCACCGGCAAAACTTTCACGTTGCTGAAATCAGCTACGAGGGAGTGTGCGCCTACAAGGCATGTTCCACGAATAAATTACAGTCGAGGCAAAAAATTTTCGCAACATTCCGTCAGCGTCAATTTCCAGCTGTTTCTGGCCATTCTTCCACGGTTTGTACGCGCTTGGCTTTTTAATTGCACGAGCAAACATCTGCTAAAGGGGCGTCGAATATGCTCGTCTCCCACGTACTTGTTTTACGTACGAGTATGTACAAGTGCCACCCTCACCTCACTACGATTCTCTTTTTGGGTATCCTCTTGCACAAAATTTCCGATTATGGTTAGACATCGCCAGGTCCTAAATGAGTTCAGATCAAAATACTCTCAGCAATATCTTTCTACCAACACTGAAACTTGCTTCATTTTGTGATCCATCGAGTAGAATTCGGTTGAACGTACATCACAAAGAAATTAAAAGTTATG
Organism: Eretmocerus eremicus; assembly: GCA_030522705.1. Taxonomy (NCBI): domain Eukaryota; kingdom Metazoa; phylum Arthropoda; class Insecta; order Hymenoptera; family Aphelinidae; genus Eretmocerus; species Eretmocerus eremicus. The sequence goes on from JAPYYZ010004873.1 coordinate 3,707, forward strand.
CATTTTGATTGTAAATAGCAAAGAGTCAAGCCAGTCGTCTCTGGAGAGATTTTTCAGGACTGATTGAACGAAACCTCTCGAATTATTTTCTAACAAAATGAAACATTTCAGCACATCAATTTTGATCGGATCTTGAACGATTTAAGTCGTCCTTGAAAAGACTTGGCATGGTTGGGGGTGGGTATTGGCTCTAGAGAAATTCTCTTTACGGCCCTGGCGCGTAATTCAACGAAGTATTGCAATTGCTATCAATAGGCAAGAGGAGAAATAACAATACTCGCTCGAATGACTCAGCGATTATTACCGATTTCAATCTCTTCCTTCTATACATCTTTCTAATTTTATTACATCAACGCACACGTCAGTGAGCAGCCCCATTCGTTTCAATGATTCGCCGAAGTCATCGTAAGCGCAGGTGTCTATTGTTCTGAGGATATAGTGGCGACTATTCAGAACAGAAGAAATAGACAAAACTGAAGGACTCCGTTGGGGTTTTCACCCTCAGTGGGGGTCTCACTCATGAAAGCGTAGAGAATATGTGGAGTGAGCACGCTTGTGGGTGGCAAGCCCTGCCGAGGCGCGGAGGGACTATATAAAGCTGCGACATTGTAAACTGGAGCCCGCAGTTCGTCGCGAGTCCGCGCACTGTTTGTGCTTCGCTGCGCCCTCATCCTTCCGCACCCTTTTTTCGCTTAGGCGGGTCAAGATAAGTCAACAATCGTACCTTTGGACTTGGATCCGTTCTGGGAGCAGCTGTGGACAATTTGATTCGTTCGCATCGATTTGTCTGTGGTCAGTGTTTGGAGTTAATTAGTTTTGTTATGGATTTTGCAAAGGTTCGACCGTACGTAGTTGTACAGAATCTGATGGTCATTTGTGGTGTTGGAACCTTTGGAGTGGTGCGGATGAGTCTTGATTTGGTATTAGCAGAAATTTCTGCAATTTGAGTACATTTGGTAGTTCTGGGTGCCCCCCTCCCCTCTCTTTTCAACCCCTTATTGAAGATTTGTATATGATACCGATGCCTAACGAGAATCCCAACCACGCAATGAATACAAATTTTTTCTGCTTTCATCTCAACTTTTGCCCCATCAATTTTTGTGCACTTCATCCAACCTCGTTCATGGTCCTAAGAATTTTGATCAGTTCGAGTATTTTTGTTTTAGGACTTATAGTTCCTTAGCCTGTAGTTCATAAATGTGAAACAAGATTGGGATCACAGAATATCTTTTTAATATCAAAATGTTTCAGTAAATGATCGACATTTTTTTGTAAAATGTTAATTTGAACAGCTTCCAAAAAATTTCATCATAAAGTCAGAAGTTACGATGATAGATGAATCATTGACGTTTTCAAGTCTGGAGTCCTGAGCCTGTTTCCTCATTGACGATGTGCAGTGTAGTAAGACTGATTGCATAATTCAAGGGGCTCCGAGGTGAGGTGTTGCATGAGACTGTGAATGAATGATGATTCTCCTCACACACGAAGTCTAGATTAAGACTCATCATATTTTTGTAAGAGTAATGGAATCTATGATTGACAGATTGGACTTTGATGGAAACTAAACATCATTCAGAGCATGAAACCATATTAGTAAACTCGTAATAATGAACGAACCTATATCCATGGGAAAGTTTTTTTTCAAATAACTGAAAAAAAATTTACTTTTATTTCCATGGTTTCTTAGATTTCTCCCTACACGATGAGTTACGTAGAAGCTGCGGTCGTTGCAATATAATTTTGAAACCAGAGAGAACGGCCCTCGATATTAGTCGTGGGGCCGTGAAATAAGGTAAGGAAGTTATCATCGGGTTCAGGCTTCTACAATCAATCAATCAATCAATCTTGATGCACTCTAATGAACGATTGATCGACCACGTCATCGTCTATATGCATAACTGCATAGATCGGACATTCATGAATAGAAAAACTTATAAAACTAGCCCAAGTTCGACGACTCAAAATGATTCGACAATAATACTGCACAGAATCAAATTGGGTATAGAGGAATTTTGAACTGCCTCGCAACAATCGGGAGATCAAGACTCTGTTCAGGAAGAATGTTCACAAGACTGGCTCTTTCTAAAGTCATCCCCTAGAAAAATGCTACAGGTGTTTTAATAATTTTTAGCAGTGAAAAAAGTGCCATCACTTTCGTCCAGTCCTAAATCTGTTTTTGTTACAGAAGTTAATTTTCTGAATGTTAATGCCTTCTAGAATTGCGAGTGATTCAAATTGTTCCTTTGGAGTTTCTTGTTCTATTGAATTTTCCAGAATAATTAAAGCAAAAGAGAGATGTACTTATTCGTAGAACAACGGGCGATCACCTTAGTTTGTAACAATGGTGTTGGAATGGGGTGTCTGCGTGGGATAAAATGAATAAGTTCTTCGGAGTGGCTTAATGAGAAGTACTAGTGAGCGGGAACACTAATTACCGACTAGAGACCTATGAAATCCCCTTCCGATAACTAATTCGATCACTATCTCCTCTGGACGATGCTCATGGGCAGAGAAGAGTCTCGTATTCGTAGTAAGACAGGAACCTCCAGCTTTCTTTTCGATAATTGAGCTTTTCTTTAGACATTAGCAAATTCTTTGAACATTTCACACAGATTCGAAAGACACATTCTCTTCTTGCTATATGAACAAAAACTGACGAATCGTGAATTTTGCATGTTTGTGGGCAATTTCAGAAATACAACTGTCGCGGTTGATCATGAACCTTGTTTTAATTATTGCTTCATCTATTCGGATGTTTTTGTTGTACCAATTTTATCGAATGAGATATTCCTTATTGTGATCATATATTTAATAGATCAAATCTTATAACCTTTAATTTATCTGAAATTGTGCATACGACGATAGCATCCTTTATTACCCGAATTTCATCAGTTGGGGTGATGTCAATAGTTTTTCAATTTATGACCAATGATTTGATCGATTCCGTTAGTTGACCTACGCATTATGAGCCGATTTCCTCAGTGAAACTCAAATGGATTCTATTGTATGATTTTCAGAGCTCGCCATGATATCTACTCTCAACACCTTACAAAGTAGATCAGAGAACTTCAAACTTGACAGAATGATCCAGTGGCTGTGGATTACATCCACTTTTGTGGTCATGGTTTCGACGCAAGGTGGCGACTTCTACGCTAATGGAAGATTCGGTAAAAGGAAAGAAAAGGAAATGAGTGAGTATTTTTCAACCTCTCCCTACAAAACATCTTACCTTATTTCTACTTCTTTTCATCACGGAAATGACCAATTTTCCAACATTAACACGTGCTCGGAATTAGAATTTTTTTTCGAGATTCATCAAATTGATTGAGTTTCCTAAAAGTATCCAGAAAGAAATTTCTCAATGCATTTTATCAAAAAAATGATTTGGATTCCATATTCATTTTTGTTATTTTTACGAGGGTGACCTAAGTTTGCTAAGTTGTCTTACCTCACTCTCTCTCATGTTTGATGGAAAGTTTTGGGAGAGAACTCACAATGAACTCACAGTGGGGGACTCTGGATCGCGTGTGGGTGATTTTGTCACAAGGAGACAACTATCGGCTTAGCAAAGCGAGGACTACATCGCCTTCGTGCTATAATAATCTACACTAGACAGATGCAATTTTTACTTTTCCACCCTAGTGCGCCAAAACGCCAGTTTCGTGATCAGCGCCCCAAGCAAATTTGATTCTTTGCGCGCATTCAATAGAAAACGCTATTCCAGCATTGAGATTTCAAGTTCTAGCTCGTGATCTATTGTGCAGTCAGGTAGGGCGACGATGCAACTGCTATTATTCGAATGGTCCTGCGTTTTGCACCTTCATTTGCACTGGATTTCCGTCCGTTGAGGCGTAACGCAGTATCGGTAACGGTGGATTTGGAAGGGTGGAGCACCCTACCATCAATCTTGATTGCATCATCTATCGCTTGATCGGGATTTGAAATGCCGTGAGGGATGTGCAGTTAGTGGGATCGCCCTCCATAATTTCTAGCTCATTTCGGCCATTCATAGAAATGTCTCATGGTGGAAACTATATAGTCAGACGACTCAATGGATACTCTGGTTAAAAGGTCGAGCAGATTTGCCAAGTGTCCCAAGTCACCCCGGTTGTCCCAAAGCCACCTCAGTTTACGGTAAACATTATGTTGTATCCAGAAATCTCAAGTGATTATGTGGGGTCTGCTATACCCCACGTGACTTATAGAAGTTGAATACTTAATTGAATGGTTTTTAATAAAACGATAGATGAAAAATTGAACTATGAATGTACGTGCTTATCCATTCCAATTTTAATTCTTCTTCGCAGTATAAATCTTAATACCGGTCCATATCGATCGAGATGTGAATAACTTGGCTGGGTTATGGAGCGCCTCCTTGTAATTTGAAACCTCTTTGTCAACGCAATCCAGATAACAGGCCGTGTACTGGGCTCCATTCGCTGAACGAGAACTGTCCGTAATTAAAGTCAATGCCTGCTCAAGTTCATCTTTGCGAATCAGGTTCGTGAGGCGTGGGTTAGTCTGGCGCAGGTACCTGAGAAATCCAACTACATAATGGCACAAAGCTGTGCATCCAATACGTAATTTGAAGTTGTGCGCACTCCGAAATTCAGCCGGTCGTGTCCACTTCCAACCAATAGCTAAAATTAGAGATGAAACGATTCTGTTAGCAAAGGCGGCATCTAATTTTGGATTTGCTTGAATGAACTTCCACACGAAGTGGGCCAAGTATACAAATGCACAATTTTATTGAGAATTTTCTTGTACATTGCCAGTCAGAGCTTGAGGTCATCACAATTTTTCTCCAATTTCTAAAGTTTGATATCGTGGAGCCGGTGGATTGCAGATAACTTTTATATAACAAGGGCAGACCGCAGAGCCCGGATTAACAGTAATTACCATTTTTTAGAGTCTTGAATCGCCTAGTAAATGAGGACTATATGTCAACTATACCTCCGATGTGAAGATACAGACAGAAACTTGATTATTGCTTATCTGGGCTTGGGTTAGAAAGTTGTACTTATGGATGTATTTGCAACACCCAAACTTGTTGGCTGTATCTCCGGTTCAGAGGCCCAAAGAACAGAAATATATTAGGGCAAATGTACCGAATCTTCCTGCACATGCTGATCTCAAGAATGCGCACCCCTGTTGGCACCTCCGGCCTTACCGCGCATTTTTTTCATGTTTATAACAAACATAACATAATGTTTATAACACATATAACATTGGAAAACGAGAAAATGAGTGATAAGGGCGGACCAAAAGCGAATCATGCGTCATAAACTCGATACAAGTGAGATTTTGTATTTTCCGTAATTGCACGGCAGCGTTTTCAGCAAACGTGAATTCTTAAGAATTCACGTTTGCTGAAAACGCTGCCAAGAATTTCTGACTCGCCCAAGCATATTTTCCGCCTTTATATGTGTGCTCTTTTGGATAACATTGGTTAGAATGAAGTGTCGGTCACTGACAGATTATATCCCAAAACTTGATGAAGTAAGCACTCTTGGAAAGTTTCTTTTCCATAAATTTTTTATTAGGAGATTGTATGGCAGGAGAATTTTTGACCAATGATTTATGAAACTATTGGTTTTTCTGGCTGACAATTACTTCAGCACTCCAGTGCGACATTTCAAATATCTTCGGAGCCCTTTTTGAGCTCAAAAAATCACCAATTATCAGATGTGAGTTACTAAGAACTAATGTCTAGAAGCAAAGCTTGCTGTCGAGGATGACAGTGCGGATGCTCATTGTTTGTATCATTCGTCAAATAGTATCATCATGTATAAGTTTATAATCTGGAAAGAGATACCATTTTTCAAATATTTGGTTTTATAAATCTCGTGAATTTCACAATCGATTTTTTGTTTATAAGAAAGTCAATTCGTGACTTAATTTGTCCATATCTCTACATGGGATGCTTCGAGATATATTCAAGTTTACTTTTCTTGATAAATTCTTAAAAATAATGATTCGTGTGATTCATATGCGATCCAGACCCTAGAAAAGGTATTTCCAGGAGATTCAGCCTGAAATGCGAATAAGTCATACACTATAGGCAAGTTGGGTATACCTCCTTCACACTCGCGAAAAACTACTTTTTCGTAGATTTCAGATGGCTTTACACTATTACATTCAAATTAAACGTACTTTAGCTCACTTTATACGTTTTCAGACAAGATTCAAAATGAGATAATGTACGTTGGGAATTTCCAAAGTGAGTCAAAGTTATACTCAAAATAGTTCGACTATAGGCAAGTTGGGCACACTCACCTTGGATTCTTCATCTACGAAGTGATGCAAAACTGTACAAAAATTTTTTTGTATTTGACTGTCAAGAGGTTCTGTAATTTCTTTAGATTGAACTCAAGAAACTGAATGCAATTCCTTTAAGAATATCGCTTCATGACTATTTGCGTGTGAATATAAAGCATTCATCCCGCGAGAAACGTATGACTTATATTCAACTGT
>JAPYYZ010004874.1:0-11646 GCA_030522705.1 Eretmocerus eremicus
AACTCAACCTGAAAAAATCCGTCGTTATGGTTCTTGGCAGTTCCGCCTACCTCCGTACAATTGATTTGTCAACACTCCCGAAAATAAAAATTGGAGACATTGAACTTCCCTACGTATCTCAATGCAAGAATCCTGGCGTGATTATGACCTCCGACCTATCTTGGAAGCCTCAGGTGAAAGCAACTGTATCAAAAGTTCACCGCTCGCTGAGGTCCCTTTAATTCCACAAACACGCGCTGTCACGTGAACTACGTAGAAATCTCGTCGAATCACTCATTTTTCCAATTCCCGACTACGGAAGTATCGTCTATAATGATGTCACTGAAGGTGAGAACCTGCTCCTACAAAGAGTACTGAATGCTTGCGTCCGTTTTGTTGTTGGGAATATTCCGTTCAAAGGACATGTAACACCTTACCGCCGATCTCTAGGCTGGTTATTCTTCGTTAGGAGGCGAGAAGTCTTACTCGGATCATTAGCTTTCAACGTCATCACGAACAAAAATCCCAACTGTATCACGAGACACTTCTCGCTTCTATCCGAAAACCCCGATCTTCGACGCTCCAAAAGGAACGCTCGTGCCCCATTCCTCCTGTCTACTGCGAGAACAGAATATCTCAAAAAATCTTTCCACTACGAAGCTCCTGAAGTCCTGAATTCCATTCCTTATGTCCCTCTCAAGCAGAATCACACCTCGACGTTCAAATCGATACTACTTGAGAATCTCATGGAAGAAGACAAGGATGATTGGCTCAACCGGGTGTTGAATGAGGGCATAGTGTGATAAAATTTCTCCTAGCGATTGTCCTTCCCCTCATTAGCGTTTGCCATTCACATCCATAAATTATACGACTCTTTGCACTTACTTCTTCCAGTGCAGATTAATGTGAACGCCTTATATTTCCTCTAGTTAGTTTTGAAACGCTCCTGTAATTTCATGCTCGTCAACCTATGCATTTTTTCTCCTCTTGAATTTACTATCGTATACTGAAATGATTGTATCATATTACATATGTACTGAATCTATGGGGTCAGTTGGGGTCGTACCCCGTGACCAAAATAAAGAACTAATCTAATCTAATCTAATCTCCGGGTTAAAAGTTTACTTGAGTTACGATGCTCTGGGTTACAGAGAGGTTGATTATATAGTGTTGTTTAGGAATCATGGGTAGTCCACGCTTTGTCTAAGTAATTTCGTTGGTTCATTTGACTGGTAGTCTGGCAAATAGGTCAGTCAAGTCTATTGTTAGAGCTCGTGATGGCTTGACGCGGCTCGAAACCATTTCTTGGAGTGGCTGGGGTGCTGGTGACCTTGGACGGTGTGAGTACTCGTACCGTCTGGGTTTTGTCTGTTCCCATAACCGCGGGTCGGTGCTATTGTCACTGATCACGTGCACTCTATGGTTTTTCCTTTATTTTCCTCATCTTCAACCGAATTTCTATTTCCCTGATTATTATGCAGAAGAGAATGGCAATCAAAATTGTTGTCAGGAACGGAAATCCTAAGTAAGTTTGGAAAGTTTCTGTGATCTTTTTACGTTTCAATATTCCTCAACATTGACTCTCTATCTCTCCTAACGCAATCGAATTCCCGCTTGATGGCCGATCGTCGACGGTCTCAGATATTTGGTGATCCTTATCGCTTAGGGCTATTTGAATTCCTTTTGGAATCATTTTTTTGATATCTAATTCGAATTCCAGCTCATAAGTGAATGAATAGTGTAAATTGATCTGATTAATCCCGTGAAGGGTAAAATTGCTGGCATGCTCGGTGCATCTTCCATTGATAGAGAGGATGCCCGTACCATTGTGTAGTAGGTCGCGCGTGGCTTCGTTGGAGCAGACCATCTTAATTCGTAAAGAGGATGAGGTAGAAAATAGCCACTCATTATTCGAAAGCAATCTTTTGATACATGGTTTAGCTGCTGAGATTATGGCGTAGTTGCAATCTAGTGAACAAGCTGACGGTTGCTTTGCTAGGAATTCGAATTCGCAGGGGTCGCGAATTCGACTATTGTGGATGGGCCCTGATACTTCGCACAACTTGGTGTTGTTTCTATTGATGCAATTGTTTGATTGGTCACTCTGCAAGAGCATGTAGAATCTAAAATTCTTTCCCACGAATACTTCCGAAAATCTCGTTATTACGAAAGCGAATGACATGTGCTTTTGGAATAAGTTTGTCATCCCGAGCAGGATGTCAATTCGATAATGTGGTAATTGATTACTATCAGCGAGTGGAAGGGCGAATGTCACAAGGACTCCTTGGTTGATTGCGTGGACGTACGTTTCCGATATAGAGGAGAGATATTCAGGCGTAATTTTGTCTTCTTCCCATGGCAATACGTGATCAGTCTTATGGTTTGTCACGTGGACAGGGGGTCCTGATTCTCAGAAGGAACACGAGTGTGAAGATGAAAAGTGACTTTAATGGTATGATGAGAGAGTCGAGAGAGAGAGAGATGTTAATCTAAAGGTTGGTCAGAGCGGTCTGTCTGCGGCGCGAGTCGTCGTCGACGACGACGGCTCGCGGCGCGGCCGAAAGCGCAGTGGAGACAAGCAAAGCTCCGTCAGAAACGCTGACGGTGCATCCGCGACGGCCGACAAACCGCCCGCAAGGGTTGCGCGGCGCGCGTAGCCGTCGCGGCTGCAACGTCATAGCACGGGGGAGAGGTGCGCGGGAGAGCGCGTCGCGACTCTCCCACGTGACATTCGTCCGTGGCCGGAGAATCGCATCTCCCGATGCGAATGACCTAGTGACTGAGTCTTTTCTTGGCCCTGGCCTTGTCATATGATTATGGTGCGCCGTTCACGCGAGCGAACGTGCGCACGTGCGCGTGTGTTTTCTTGTGAGTGTGTGAGAGAATCAATGTCCGTGCGGGTCGCGAGTACAATTCCTTATCGCGAATTCTCTTTCGGATTATAATCAATTGAGATTTTCATAAAAGGTTTACTTGAATTTATCAATTTTTTTTGACAATAATAACGCTATTGTGATTATGATTCGTGATAATTTCATAGATTATCTTGATCTATAAAAGTATAAAATTTAAACAAACTAATTAATATGAACACTTGATTAATATGTTCTGAGAAAAGTTATTATCTATGTATAATAACGAGATTTTATATCTCAACCAAAGATTTCCTCAAAATAAGCTCATTTACCATGAGCAATATTATAATAATTATAACAATATTGGTAGTGATAGCCATTGCATAATTGTGATTATTAATAACATTGGTTGGATAGAAATCAAAGCTGGCTCAAGTCAAAAGTTCAGTTGAGCAATGCTTTACTGTACCCAATCGGCGTTTCTGCCCTTTCCTCTCCTTCTTCGTGATACAATGTCTCATGATGAGCTGCTAATAGAGTGGCGGCCGAGCGATAAAATTTCATGGCGCGCAGCTGCGCGTTACTCGATACCTGCAACTCGGTAGCTTTTTCGTCTTTTGAAATTATTCCCATCTCGGTTGTACTCATGAGTATCACATTTTGAGTCAACAAAAATGGTTAATCTTATGAAATTCCGAATCTGAGAAGGTTTGTTAGGGTGAAAAAAATCGGAATTTTCACTTGACAAATTTTCAAAAATTACAAAATTTTCAAAATTTCCCGAGCACATAGTCTTGTAGCATTCGGAAAGACATTTAATTTGGGCTTTGAACCGTTGGAATCGGACCAAAATCGACCGAATTGCGGTGATTTGATGTGTTGATGTTTCCGATCTTTAAGAATTGCGTTCTTCGGCTAAATTTCAACTTTTCTAGGATTGCAAAATGTGATTCGGTGTCGGTCACTTCTGATTCTAGTAAGAGGCAATCCAACAGGGTAACTCATGGATTCTGGTCCAGAAATTCAACAAATTGTCGGAGTTTTAATGGGACAATGCCTTGATTTTCCATTTTACGGGCGAAAATTTTTCAGCCAATACTCCTCAGTTGTCGAAAATTCACAAAACTCAATCTCGGACAATATCAGTTATCCTCAATCTATTGACGTAGATGTATGTTAATAATATCACAATCATCCCACTTTGAACTGAATCCAACAATCATGTTCTCAAGCCTAGAATTTCGTGATTCAGCCGTACGGCATACCCTAAAATTTCAGAACTTTGATTATTCCGGTAAAATTTTTCCACTGAGTTTGGACTCTTCAAGGTCTACTATTCATCAAGTGCATATCATGATCTGCATGTGAACTGATTCCGAAGTGAAAATTTTGATTCAAACCTAAGAAAATGAAGATTCCGCATGTGCTTAATTTCTCCCTGTGAGAGGTACATTTCTCCTTTTGGGATGTAAATTGTGACTCCTTGATGCTTCGAATCGCCAAAATAACTACTGATCAGAGTAAAAATATAGTTAATAGATGATAATAAATGTCTATGAGATCGATTTGATTGGAATTCGCGTCACAGTAGCAATTTCAAACGCTAAAAGTAGCTTTTTTCCACTTTTTGCGGACGAAAAATTTCAATCTTTCAAATTCATTTTCGGGGTACCATACAATTCATTTCCACGCTGAAATCTCGTTGATACATCAGTTCAAATACCTGACAACAAGGAACTGTGCTCATACCTTCGAATTTTTCAAAATTCAGCATTTGGCCGTGGAAACTTGGACAGCACTTTTTATCTCGCTTTTGCTGCATTTTTCGACCTTATGGGCTCTATTGCTCTATGACCTTTCTCTGAATGGTGTAATTGTGTATTCTTACGTATAGAAAGGTGAATAAAGTGGTTTACTGAGTGGAGTGAGAGTGTATGAAATTGATTTCCATGGTTCTGTGCATCCGGGGAGGTAGAAAATGCATCCCGTCGTACAAATGCGTGTACTTCGAATAGGATTGCCAAACTTGGAATAACTCCGAATCTAAACGTTCGATTGAGCTGAAATTTCGGGAATGGGCTTCTCTCATGATAATCATGGGATCAATATGAAGTTTTTCCAAAAGTTTGGAAAATTTGGAAAAATTTTCTGACGAATTCGTGGGTCGGTCGTAAAACGACCCTCCCGATGAATCAGCTATGTTTGAGTCCACGCTCTCACGCTTTCACGCGATTCCGGGCGTGTACCAGTGGCTCGTTGTTCTAATGTGTCGCGGCCTCAAGGATCATTCTCTTGACTCCGCTTCGCAGTTTGGAACTTACGACACTGTTGCCGGCTTGCTGACTTCAAGATGAGGTAGAGTATTGTGCTTTAGTTTATACCTTGTATAAGGGGGTGGACATTCCAGAGCTGCTGGACTGGAGATCTGCTCTGGATGTCGAGATTGGTGACGACAGCTCTCGTCAGTGTCGATCCGACTACTTCCCGAGCAAGACCTCGGTCGTTCGTCTCGAAATTCTTCGTTCTTTGTGTCCCAGTTTTTTTGCACGATGTCGCGGATGCTCGCAATCCGGAGTGCGTAACGTAGCTAGGGGTAAGTGCCGTGATCAAGAGAATAGTGATGTGATTTTTGTTACTGTGTGTTCGCAGAGGCTCTTGGCAGTACCACCAGCAGTTTCCGCAAAATTCGCTTGTATGCGCCACGCTGTGTGCATCGAGCGAGATGCCGCTCAGGGTGGATCGCGGTTCTCCGAGCAATTTGAGGCTCTCGATCGCAGTTCCTTCGGAGTAGTCCAAGGTCCACACTACCAGGACTTGATTTGTTCTAGAAGCTGTGACTCGGTGAGTAGTTACCCTGTTTTTTTCTTCACTTAGGACGCTGTTGAACAAAAGACGCCCTTGTAGGCTTTTAGATTGGTGGTGCTGCGCGTGCTGCCCCAATGTCCCATGGCTTTTTCCGGACTGTCAAAGCGTTATGGGGGCGGCGTTCCCTTGATGCCTCTGAATGGGCAGGCGTTTTTCCCGGTTTATTGCCCGAAGTGCGGTATTGTACGTGTTTTTTCATTCGCTCCTAGCCTTGTTATCCTTTCGTGATTCCAATCAATTTTCCATTTGTTAGATTGGAGTGCGGGCGTACAATGCGCCCGGGTTGTCTTTGGGCATTTCGGCCATCGTACGTGCGCATTGGCAGCTGTGGTCACATTACGATGTGATCACACTGTATTTCGATGGTCGGAAGACCCTATGCCGATATACGTGTAGCTGCAGCACGGTAAATCTTTCAACTTTAAGCTGTGTTTCTGGTTCCGGGTATGGAATTTAACCTTCAGAATTTTCGTGATTGCAAAAGCATGCATTGGTCTCAATTCTCTGCGGTAACGATCGCCTCCCAAGAGAAGTATGGCTCGCGCATTGGCGGCAGGCGTATCATATTTTACCGATACAAGTCGAAAAGTTCCGGATTGAAGTGTCTCTGACTAGGGCCCACATTTGCTTCAAATGTTCCTCGCGCCGCATTTTCGTGATCGAGATCTTAGGGGATCGCGAGGGCCCCGCTAAGTATGTCACGTAGATTGATGTATAGGTGTGAAGTGTTTCAATGAATAATTCCTCAATCTTGACTTCGCAAACACAGTTTCAATTCTCTCTGGCCCGCTGCAGTATAGCATATGAGTTCAGCCAAAATTTTCTATTGGGGGTTTCCCCGATTTTGATTATTATTTTCACCTGAAATTTCAGACTGTACAGTAATTTTGAAATAGAATTCTCCCTAATCGTGACTATTTTGACATGGAATTTCGAACACTAATGTAGTTTTGAAATGGTATTTTTCCTGATTCAAACCATTTTGACATGAGATTTTGAACACTCATGTAATCTGGGAATGGGATCTTTCCAATTTTGATCATTTTGGTATAAAAGGACCCCGCACTGAATACATTGATTTGAGGTCCCGGTAATTTTCAACGAGACTCTGGCATCTTGTAGACCAGAACACCGCGATCAAGAGTTCAAATGGAGTCAGAGAGCAAAAACGTTTCGATCTCGAGATATGAAGCTCCGAAATCAAGGGATTCCAGCCGTTGGAGGGAGTTCTGTTGACATTTTAATGGGAGCTTGTTCGGTAGCTTGCAAGGGAGCTTGCATTTGCTGCATGATCAGAGCGGAGAATGTAAGAGCATGATATTATGAGCACTTCCAAATGACTAAAATCCAGAAATCTCAACGGATGTGAATTCGGGCAACCCCGTGATCGTCGGGGCTCATTGTTTGCACGAAAACCCGTAAATAATATAACGGAGTTTGCATAGAGTGTCCGTTTGAAAATACTCTACATAGTTGAACTGTGGGCTGGATTTTGAGTTTATCCTTGAGTTCTAGCAGTAATAATTGAAACTCGAGTTTTCATACTTGTTCATCGGAGGAACCAGAGATTAAAACCGAGCGATATCCCCCAAACTTTTGATTTTGGCGTGCAATCTCTCGTATTAAGATTGCAGATCATTCTATGGTGAATGAGAAGTCTAGCCATGGAAGTATAGGTCAAATTCAAACCTTCGACCCTATGCAAGATGGAGTTTCATCTCTGAGATACTCACGAGTTGATTGGATATGTCATTATCGAGCTTTTCTCCTGAAAACGAATTAAACTTATAGCATTGATCGCATCGCGTTCACCGGGTACTGATCTAATCGATCTAAGAATGCACATATATCTCCTCCAATGCCTTTGGAACGTAGCATTTCACACATAGTGGATCTATTGTATCACTACGAATTGTACGAGCCAATTCACGTGCGAATGATCGAATTTTTCTCCTCGAGCCCATTGAGACTCATGATTCTAATCGCGTACTCTCTATCAAATATTCATCCAATAGCTCTGGGAATTCATTGATATCTTTCTTGAAGGACAAAACTAGTGATTTTATCCGCGAAAAGAATCAAGTGAATCACTGAGGGTTGTGCAAAAAATTCAACAGGTTATAAACGAATAACTCCTCTCTAGCCGAGTGCGAATCGTCAGTACCCCTGATTGCGCGGCGTTCATCAAATATCAATTCAATCGATCTGAAAATCCATTGATATCCCTCTGATGCCGCAAAATGATCATCTCATATCCGAAACTGATCGAACAGATCACTGAAAATCGTACGAGTCATTCACATGTGAGTGATCGAATTTTTCCCGCGAGTGGAGGGGATTCATACCTCTGATCGCCTGGATCTCATCGAATATTAGTTCAATCGATCTGAAAATGACTAGACTCCTCCCTCGACGCTTGTGAGAGGTAGTTTTTTCACACAGAAAGTATCGATTGCATCACTGAGAATTGTACAAATGGCTTCTACAGGCGATTGGTGAAATCCTCCCCTCGAGCCGAGTGTGACTCATACCTCTGATCACGTGGTGTTCATCGGAAATTAATCGAATCAATCTGAAGACCCATTAATATCTTTAGTGACTCGCTTGATTTTTTGAGATAGAGGAATACGTTTTGAGGGCATCGAGGGTAATGTCCATGAGTCATGAGATCAATAGGACCGATATTCGATAAACACCATGCAATTAGAGCTATGGGTCTCACTCGGCTCGGAAAAATATCATTTTTGAGTATTTAATACTTTTAAACGGTTTTCAGTGGTGCGACCGATCCTTCTCGTGTAACAAATATCCACTCAGGGGCGTTGAAGAAGATATCCATGGGATTGAGATTTTCTTATACACTACTCGATGAATGAGATTCTCAGTCTCTAGTTCTACACCAGTCAATCAGAGCTATGAATCTCCTCCGTTTGCGGGAAACTATTGGATCACTTGCATCTGGATCGACTCGTACGATTCCCAGTGATTCACTTGATTCTTCTTGTGTATGGAATCACTATTTCCAGTCATCAAGAAAGATATCAAGGAATTTTGAGATCGATTGGATAAATATCTGATAAAGTACGCGATTAAAATCATGAGTCTCACTGGGCTCGAGGAAAGAAATTCGATCATTCGCATGTAAATTAACTCGTACAATTGTTAGTGATGGAATAGATCCTGTATGTGTAAAATACTGCATTCCAAAGGCATTAGAGGAGATATCTGTGCATTTTCAGATCGATTAGATCAGTATCCGGTGAACGCGACGCGATCAGAGCTATGAGTGTCATTTGTTTTCAGGAGAAAAGCTCGATAATGACATATCCAATCAATTCGTGTGTATCTCAGAGATCAAATTCGATCTTGCGTAGGGTCGAATGATTCAGTTTGACCCATACTTCCACGGCTAGACTTCTCATCCACCATAGAATGATCTGCAATCTTTATACGAGAGATTGTACGCCGAAATCGAAAATTCGGGGTATATTGCTCGATTAAAATCTCTTGTTCCTCCGATGGACAAGTATAAGGACTTGAGTTTTGATCAATACTGCTAGAACTCGTGGATAAACTCAAAATCCGGTCCCCAGTTCAGCTATGTAGAGTATTCTCAAACGAACACTGTACGCAAACTCGGTTATATTATTCACGGGTTTTCGTGCAAAAACTGAGCCCCGACGATCACGGGGTTACCCGAATGTACATCCGTCGAGATTTCTGCATGTCAGTCTCTTGACTGGGCTCATAATATCATGCTCTTACATTCTGCGCTCTGATCAGCACCGAATGCAAGCCCTCTTACAAGCTACCGAACGAGCTTCCATTAAGATGTCAACATAACCCCCTCCAACGGCTCGAATTCCTTGATTTCGGAGCTTTATATCTTGAGACCGAAACGTTTCTGCAATTTGACTCCATTTGAACTTTTGATCGCGGTGTTTTCATCTACAAGATGCTAGAGTCTCGTTGAAAATTACCGACACCTCAAATCAATGTATTTGGTGCGGGATCCTTGAGCATTTTCAAACGTTTCCCAATGGATTTTGGAATATAGGATGAATTTCAAAATGGAATTCCCCATTCTTTTAGGAGGGGGATGCCCATAGAGGCGGGCTTTGAGACCTGGAACGGAAATGCATGAAAATTTGACCAAACGAAAACTCGAATTTTGCGCGTAAATTGGCAACAAGCCCGGAGATTCGCTCATGCCGGGAAGGGCATTCAATCTTGCAATGAAAATTGGGAATTGTAGCGGGCTCTAATTGATATGATGGTTTCGTTTACATTCGATTTATGGAGCTTGGGGGCTCTTTGCACGTTTTTTGAGGGCGGAGCTGCCGAATATGAGTTTGCGCTCAAGGAATCTTCTGATTGGAACTCGATCTGAATCGGTGACATGCGCTAAAATGAATTGATATCGGGAGAGGATGTTCATAAGCTCAAATTAAACGTTGCAGAATACTCCTTTGGGGAATATATCGAAACTGCACGATATTTGAGGATTTCTGCTCTGTTCGTTGGATAGCTCTTGGATTGCGTGATCGAATCGACCCAGAATCATTGTGGTGCCTCCGATTGGTTCTTCAATTATGAGCAAAATAGTGAACAACGATTCGCATCCTTTCACACATTTTGGGGCCTATCTCGAGCCCGCATGATTTTTCGTAAGATAACTTCCGCTGATTGCGTGCGTCTTCCATCGGGGAATTGAATCCGCACTGGATCATAGTGGTGCCTCTGATTATTTTCCAGGTACAAACTGCAGAAAGTGATCAGAATGGCACTGTTTGAGACTTTTTGAGCTCTATTTCGAGCCCACATGATTTCCCACGAGTTATTCTTGGCTAATTCGATACGTCTCTGAGCGGAGAATCAAATCCATGTGGAATCGTAGCGGTGCCTCCGATAAGTTCCGAATTACAAATCATAGAGTGTTAACGAGCCCCAACCTTTCCACGCAGTTTCTGGTGCATCTCAAGTCCACACGATTTCTCACGAGGGATCCTTTGCTGATTGGATGCGTCTTTGGTTGCGAAATCGAATTCACATTGGACCTTAATGGTGCCTCTGAGAATTTTTTAATTATAAACGAAAGAGTGTAGACAAACCCGCATGCTCCCACACAGTTCTGGATTCTTCTGGATTCCAGGCTCTGTTCAGAAATATCCAATTATTCTCTCGCATCCGTGAGTTGGAAGATGAGATGCTGAGCTTTGGGATGGCTAAAAATAAGGTACTTGTACCCATTGAAGCCCTAGTACCCAATGAAGCCCCACGTTGAGATATCAGATTATGCGCACTCCTAGGCTCGGCTGCGCATTTTTCTGTTTGTTGTGTTAAAAAGTGATGCATGAAATGATTTGGGCCAATGGTAAACGGCCTCAGTGCCATTTCTAGCGAGACTCGAGTCAATTCTTCGATGAATTTGATTCTTTTGGTAAATTGACGTCTCACCAAATCAGCTCAACTCCATCGAATTTGAAATCACATTTGTTCATTTAGAACGAGCTTCAGTACTTTCTCAGTACGAGCTTCAGAGTAAGACAAGATACGTTGAATAGTATCGAGATGGGTCCAAGTTACGGACTCTCGTCCAAGTTCAGTAGGACCTCAATGTGTACTCGCCCTTTTCAAGTAGTCAGAAATTTCTCTCTCGTAGGTCTGAAATAGCTCGGCTCCACTTGATCAAGATCAAACGTTGCTCAGCTCACTTTGAAGCTCTTAAAATCAGCTTCAGAAAGGGCTACAGCCCGTTGAATAATTTTCAAATCGGTCAAATTTACAGGCTCTTGAAGCTTAGTAGGATCTGATTGGATGTAAGTGCCTTACAAGGCATTTGGGAATATATACGAGCTACTGACGAAAATGATAAAAGTGCGTAAAGTTTACCAAAGTAATCCCAGTTGGCGTGAGTTGGATCTCTGACATAGAATCACACGGAACT
>JAPYYZ010004875.1:0-12521 GCA_030522705.1 Eretmocerus eremicus
CCCAATCGACCGTGTACAGCTGATTCACATTGATAGAGCATGCATTTCGAAACCGTACCAACATTGAGGAGAATAATTTCCAAGTTAGGGTAAAAATTACTCAGAGTCAGGTAAAGAATGACCTACGAAGTGCAATTGTCCCAGGATAATTTTTACACCAAGGCCGAGTTCAATTTGCGTAAAAAAATTCTCTGCGTATAGTATCAGTTTGCGTCCACGAACTTCGGGACGCCCGAATGCAGTTCTGCCCCGCCGATCCCGATGCCCACACTCGATTTCAAACGTGGCAATGAGAAACCGCTCCGCGAGTATGCACTGCATATGAGCGCATACGCGCGTCCTGCCCCGCTCTTTCCCTCGCGCGCGCGCCCGAGCGAATAAAAAAGTCGAGAGTCAAGGTGAGGAGGCGTCTGGAGTCTCGCGCGGGAAATTCAAATAAAAGCCGCGCTTCATCACCCACTAGCCGTCGTCGCAGCGAAAATCTCCCGAAGCCGCAAGTATCCGCGGCGCCTCCACCCAATATATATACATATACTCTTGCTCTCAACGTTATGGGCGCGGGGGGAGGCTCCCGAGAGCGTCCGTATAGCGAAAAGAAGAAGAAAAAAATCGCGAGAAATCGGCGCGAGAGAGCCGAGCGCGACCTTGACCGGCGTGTAGTCTGCGTCTGCGGCTAAAAGACTGAGGTGTATCGCACTCCCCCTGTCCCGATGGCCTCCTCTCTCGCGTATCCTATATATCCCTCCTGTCTCTCCTCTTTTTCGTTGCATAGCGATCTCCTCTCGAGAAAGAGCCGCGCGAGAAAACGGGTTTTGAGCCACGGCCGCATAACGTCCGAGAGCCTCCTCCTCGTCGTCTTCGTCGTCGTCGTCGCGCACAATGCAATATTCCCGATGCAGAAAAGGCCTTCCCTTCTTATGGGCGAGCCTTCGAACCAGTGCAGCTCTTTCGCTCCCCCTCGTTTTCTTGCGGGTGCATTTCTCGCGAGGGCCGCTTGACTGTGTAAGTGTGTGTGTGTACAAAACCGACTTCGAGTCGAGGCTAACTCGCGTCTCTTGAGCTTCAGAGAATTTATAATGGAGCGAGGCGTTTTGTAAGGGCATTTTGTGGGATGATGGGTGCAATGGAGCGAGCTTGTGGTTTTTTCAAAACGGGGATGGTATCGGGGAATTTTCTACTGGGGGAATTTTGTAGTGGATGATGTTGAAAATTGAGTCAAGAGTTTTAGAGTTGGGAGGGAGTTTGTTGGGAAATATGGAGGCTGAATCGATTGTGGTTGAAAAAGTTTGTGGGCAATGGAATTTTCGTAGTAGTTCGTGAATATGACGTTTGATTTAGGGGTGAAAAATAGTCGCTTGGGCTTTTTTGTGAGAGGCTTGTGGTAGAGCTGAGTGAGGTTTTTTTGTCCTAAGCTCACTTAATATAAGGATTGTTTGTTATAACACTAAGGTGGAAACTCACGTGGATGCTGGACGAAATGCGCGGGATGGCCTACAGTGAGCTATCCAGGAACGTTTTCGAAGTATCTTACAATATCCACTTCGAGACGGTCGATGAAAGACAATTGTTCAATATGCAAGCTGGCTCGGAAAATTGTCTTAATCTTCACACGAGTGAGCTTGAGTGATACAAATTCAAATGCTGTTGGTTTCTCAACTCACTGCCATTTCTACGAACTGCGGTAAATTTATTTTTTTTATCAAATGAGTATCAACTCGTAAATCTGCTGTCTTCGTCACATGAAGAGGTTTGAAATGTGGGAGACGAGAAAATTCTTGCAAAGCAGTATCGCATAACGCTCTCAGGCTCTCATTTCTGTGAAAATTGAGCCGGTTGCGTTCATTATTTGCCGTCATTCTTTGATAAAATTTCCTACCAATGTACTAATCCTCGATTTAGCATGCAATTTTCAAGGGAATGGCATTCCTGGACTATCTAGTCGAATCGCTTATAAAGGTTTCTTCTTCTCTACTTTTATTATACAGAAACTCTCATTGACGATTTTTTTGTTGGATAGTATCTTGATTCAATAAAACATCTTGATCATATCTATTAGACCTCAAAATAAACAGGGGACACCTGTTGCTCTCTGATAATTAAAATATCGTCCGCGAAAATTGTGAATAAAAAATTCAGCCCAAAACGAACTGATTAACTGTGAGAGCTTTTAGTAGGAAAACTTTAATGACGTTGAAAAGATTTTCCAGCCCATGGGTGATTGTGCAGAATCAACAAACTGCAGCGCGCACGAGACTCATTGATTTATAAGCTCTGTTACTCATTCACCTGCACAACATTAATTCATACTGGGAGAGCATTCGCGAAACTCTGTGCATCCCATTTTACAATTGAGAATCAGTAAAAGTCAGAAGGCAATGACGACTGGCAATCATACCTCAAATTTCAAGCAACTCCTCGTCAACATGAAAGAAGTGCTCCAGTATTCCGGCCGAGCATTGTCTAAGGTGACGTAAACGAGATTCCTCGAGTTGGCTTTTTTTTTATTCTCGCTCATCGTCTGGCTTGCCTCGTTCTCTCGAGCGAGGATTCATGCGTCGGCAGTTTAAAATAGCGGTTATTTGACTTTTTGTGCTCACCGCGGAGTGAAATGCGTGGAAAACTTCAGACTCTGGAACGCTTAACTTTGTGAAGAGATGCAATTTTGAATTCGCTCAATCGTCTCAATTTCTTTCTCATCAAGAATCACAGTGAGGGTATTGGATTTTTCGTCCATTCGCTCATTCTAATGAATGAAACACTACAAACGAGTGAGTCGGTTTGATGAATTGAGCTGAGCATTGAGATGTACATACGAGTATGAGAGTGATCACGAGATGTACGCGAATCAATTCAACTGAATTACTCGCTCGAATGAAATTTCAAGGTTGACAGTGCGGCCTGTTACAGTCGCTAAAACGAGCTTATACAGATGTAGGAAATTCGTGTCCAGATATAACTCAGACGTGGATATTGGTCTGGTAAACGATCTCAATGCCTCTTCTGTGCGGCTCTCTCTTTGATTAGGCCCGACGATAAAAATAATAGATTCTAATCCCTCAACCGGAAAGATTCGCGCCTGAAGTTAGAAAGCTGTTCACTCAACTTAGATTCCCTGGACTGATCCGATACCCACTCCTGTTTCATCCAAAAATTAAAATTCCAATCATAGATCCGAATTTTATCCAGTCTGATTCTTACATCGATGACAAACTCCGCCTCAAGTTCGCGCCTGAATTACTTCTTTGCAAAATTCCAAAATAACCGAAACATCGCTATCGTGTAGAGTCTATGTCAATTTGCAAGAAATCAAGATTTTTGCACCGTTCGCGTGTACACACACACGCACGCACACACACACACACACACACACACACACACACACACACACACACACACACACACATACACTCTAAAGTCTGGATAAGCATTATAGCTTTGGCAGGCGAAACGAGAGACGAGAGTCGTGCGAAATTATACGCGAGCGCGCAGACAGCGACGCTCTCGCTCTCTCTCTCACTCTCTCTTTCTTTGCGTCTCTGTCTGCGCGTGGATATTCGCGAGCGGCTCAAGGCCACGCTCACACACCGCCGAGATCGGCCAAGCCAAGCCTTTGCCCCGCGATACAATTCGACCAACGCGTATATTACAAAAATCGCACTCAACGCCTCGACCAAAGCCAAAAATTAGCCGCAAGCTCTGCCCATCGCAAGTCGAGCTTTAAACTCGTTGAACAAATGTACATTCACACTCACCAGCTTCCTGGATCTCCTCTGGATATATCAGCCTCCGAGAGCCACCTCGGTGTGCGAGTCACGTGGAAATGTAGCAGGGAATCTATAGGCGCGCGCGCTCGCGTAGCGCGGGAAATTCAAAAGTCGGAAAAGCTCGATGCGCGACAGATATAGCTGTGTATCTTGTGGAGGGCGTCTGATGCGAGAGCGGTTATGGTTGCGGGCGGAGCAGCACTCCCTCGCGGCAAAGCGAAAGCGAGAGTGAGAGAGGCGCGCCGGCAGCTGGTGTGGGCCTCCGCCGCGACGCGACAGAAAGAGTGGAAGGACGCCGTTCCGAGCCGCCGAAGCCGCAACCGAGCCAAACGCCAAGGATTGGCGATATACACAGCTCTCTCTGCATGTACATGGAGGGAGCTCGAAACTCTTGGCGGCCTCGCGCGTATACACATACTTGTATCGTGTATAGATAGTCCCCTCTCGACTGTATTGTATATATACTTTTTCACTCCTCCTCTTTCTTCGTCCGGCCTCCTCTTCCTCCGCGCCGTCTTTTCCCTTTCGTCTTCTTCCTGTTGCCGCCGCCGTGAGCGTCGAGTTCTATAGCGATCGCGAGGCTCTTGCGCGAGCTGTTATTCCTGCAGGCAGGTACCTTCACGTGTGTTACCTTTGCAGGCGACGAGCGACTGATTTGCCAAGGCTAGCCCGACCCTGACTTTATCTACTGATTTTCCAGAGTCGCCGCGCCGCCCTCGGGCTTTTCGGCGAGCGATCGACGCGCGAGAGGGTATAGACGAGTTTACTCACATTCATGTGTTCCAATAGTTTTCGACATTTTCATTGGCAACCTATGGTTTTTGAGACTGACAATCCTTGTTATATCGTATTGAAAAAATCATTCATTCTTGGTTTTGTCCAGCGAACAGATTTTGGAAACTCATCATTCTGTTACTAAGTATCCGTGATTTGATCTTGTTGAACAAATTCACATGATGATACATCGTGGTCCCACATGATCTCACTTGTCCCAGAAAAGCTCGTGGACATGACACGAAAAGCTCACATGTTTGTGACGTTATCGTATAACGTACCCATATCATGTCGAGTTTCCATGAAATGTTCTTACACGACAATCTTATGTGATATAATAATGTGATGTTGATAATTTGTTGTGATGTCATATAACAGGCACGTTATGATATAATGTGCCCATATCATGTCAAGTTTCTATGAAATATTCTTACACAACAGCCTTATGTGACATCATAATGTGATGTTGATGATATGATGTTGATAATCTGTTGTGATGCCACACAACGTGCCCATCTCATGTCATATTTCCGCAAAATCTTTCTACATGATGACCCCATTTAATGTGATAATGCAATATTGATCGTACGTTGTAATATTATCGACCATATAATGTGCCAATGCCATGTCGAGATTCCGTGAAATGTTCCCGTCCATGTAAAAAGTTCTTTTGTAGTGTCATGATGTGATGTTGATGCTCATAATGTGATGTTATCTATCATATAATGTGCCCGTATCATGCCGAGTTTCCATGGAGTGTTCTTACAGAACAATTCTTATGTGACAATTGTGACGTTGATAGTGTGATCTTGATAATCTGTTGTAATGCCACATATAATTCGCCCATCTGATGTCATACTCCCGCGGAATGTTTTCACATGATGACCCCATTTGATGTGATGATGCAATGTTGATTGTAAATTGCGATGATATCGATCATAATATATAATGTGCCCATGTCATGTCGAGACTCTGTGGAGTGTGTTCGTATCAACGTAAAATGCCCTTTTGTGATGCCATAATGTGATATTGATAAACGTGCAATGATATTATCGCATAACGTGTTCATGTCATGTCCAGTTCTCCTGCAATGTTTCTACAAAATGTTTCCGTAGGATGTCATAACGTGATATTGATCACTTGTGATGATGGTATCGTACAGAGTTACACGAAGCTCGAACTTCGGGTGACACAATATAACGCTGCGTCAGTTCATGCCTTAAGTATTTTAAATAGATAACATAAAAACTTGATAAGGAAGTTCATATCATTGCATAAAGCATACATTACGTGAAGGGTGCCACCCAAAAAATCAGACGAATACACATTTCATGGGGGGTGTGACATGCGATGATAATGATCAACATCATATTATGACAACATGGGGTCACTATGTCTGAGAATATTTCATGGAAATTTTCTAGAAGATGGGCGCATTATATGATAACGTCACGATACCAATGATTACCTTTACATCATCAAATCATGTGAGGCCATCGGGTTAGATCATTTCACAAAAACTTGACATGGCGAGTGGACATCTGTATACAATAACATATCAAGACATGATCAACATCACTTTATAACAATATCACATCGAAACAATGCATAAGAACATTTACGGGAACATGGCATGAGATACGCACATTATTTGACATCATCACACATCATTAACATCATATCATGATATCCCATCAGATTAATGTGTAAGAACATTCTATGGAATCTTAACATGATATGCATGGGCTCGTCACATGATAACATTACGAGCATGCCAGGTTTTCCTGTCAAATCCATATGCTGTTTTGGAACAAACATTATATGTGGCATCACAGTGTACCATCATCGGGACTTTTTCAACAAGTTAAACAATCAATTGATCGTGATTTTGCATATCATGTTACCAACAATGTCAGAAGTGCAGACAAAGTACGGGTCGCCTATAAATCGGGAAGGCAAAGTTGAAAGTAAAAGTAGTAAGCTTGGATTTATGATGAGTTTTGTACTCTGAGTTACTCGCAAGTGCCAGAATGTCCAACTAAATGAAGTAAATTCTCTTGAATGTAATAACGCACTTGCGTTCATGAGTGTTGGGTTATGCTTTAATAATGATCACAATACAGATTCAAAAAATCCGGTGATGAAACTTCCCTTCAGGAATGATTGCATCAAGAACAATGAGCCATATGGAAATTTATCACTTTTTCAAGGTTATAGGTGGGGCCCACCGCAGTGAACGTCTTGATGTTTCGATGATCAAATTTGATCTTTAACTCCTTTGCACGTCGATTTTAAATTTGAGGTGACGACAAACGAAATGATGATTAGTCCTCCAGTGTCGATTTCACGAATATAATATGATTGGTTCACGTAAGAGAATGGTTCAAGTTCGAAAATCATAGCTTGACTTAAGTGGAATAAGCCTCGATTCAAATTCCACTTGATCAGATTCAGGAAGATGGACTTTTACCACTCGCAGAAAATCACAAAACACAATTCGATTCTCAGATTCAATGATGTCCGCAGATCGTGATGGTTTAGTCCCTCGTCTTCGGCTCAAACCTGATCATATCGGGCGAGATGCGAAAACCAACTATTGCGCCATTGTATCAATATATGTATACCCTGGTTTCCGTCATCTCGGTCGAATGCAGTCTCTAAGAAACCTCGTGTCACGTTCTTAAAAAAATTGCTCAGCCTCAAAAATGAAGATAGAGAAGATTGGTTCAAGCGTGCACACTGAGAGAAGCATGAGCCCATCGAATCACCACTTGTTGATTCTCAGCTCAACCCTCATGAGCATTCGTGAGATGGGTAAGGCCATCATCTCACTGTAGTGACCTCATCTGCTCTCTTTACCTGCATTGCACAAAACTTGCAGTGAACGCGGGCCAAAACAGTTGATAATATCGCATAATAACATTGGATATCTTTCATATTTTTGTTGATATTATGTGATGTACGTTACAAACTCAACCAAAATCACTAAATCCTTAGTCGCTTATCATATCATTGAAATTCGCTATACATATTTATAATGCACCTTGAGCATTTGGGCTGGACCCCCTGCTCTCAATGAATATTTAATCAATCAATCACTCTCTTCGGCTGAACCCATGCAACTCTTAGCAGCATTTGTGCAGGGCGCGATCTTAATTGGAGCAATGATGAGGACTGTCATGATAGCCTGAATCACCCTTCAAAATCCAGGCAGGGGAATTTCATTGGCAACGTAATATTGTTCGTTACCCTTCTTGCACTTAATTGGATAAACCATTCCGTTCGTCAAACGCCCATCCATAAGAAACTAAAATTCCCTTGACCACAGGATCGTATGATTTGATGGCGGAGTACTCACCTTAGCATACTAATTCTATCACGTATCGCGAACATGTATCCAGAACTGTCCTACGCAATTTCGTAGAGCCGACGAGACCACAATTTAGGCTTATTCCCCGGAGCCCCTACACAAATGAGCGCCCATTGCTTTGCAAAACCCTCCGTTGCTCGATTGCGCGCTGCGCACCTGTACAAGGTGAAAAGGTACGATCCGCTTATCGGCTCGTGTGCCCTTCTCCCTCGTCGGCACAGCGGTTCCCTTACTCCTTGTACAGAGCCCAACGCAATTATATATACGCGCACACCCATCAGTGCTGCGATGCACTCGCTCCTCGGGTGTGCGTGTGAAGTTGCACTTGTGTACTGTGCTGCATATTCGCAAAGCAGGGCGGCATCTCACAGTGCCCGTAGGAGTGGCGACGCGACGATGCAAGATCAGCGGGGCGGCCGTGCGCGACGACTCGAGCATTTCGCCTGATTATAGAGATTGGCCGAGCCATGCGTTTTCGCAAAAGCTGCTCTTGGATGGCACCTTCGCGCCTTATCTATTGGTCCAATTTTTGCTTTTTATTGACCCTTTATATACCCTCCTTGCTCGTTCGAAGAACTCTTTCCTTAGAAAATTCTTTGGGTTGCATCGGATTTTATCGGGACTTGTTCCTATCCTATCTCTCTACATCCAATGGCATTTCATGGGATATTATAGAACACTATGAGATCCATTGTCACCTCTCTTTATTAAATCTCCTCTTCATTCTGTTACTCCATCTTAATTCATGGGAGGGTCCCATGTGACACCATGACATCCCACATATCTCCTATGGGAACAAGTACCTTTTTTACATTCTCAAAAAAATGTGTTTGGTTTAAGATGAATAAGATCTCACGCTCAGTGCCTAAATTACTCTGAAATTAGCCCCGCATTGAGTTAGCGCCGCATAAGGATAATCTGCAATAAGGGCCTCAGATGCAAACATAAGAATTGAACGGGTCCGGCGGACTGAGTGATCCGCCTGAGCCATATGTAGCCTATATCATTGGAAATACTGCCCCGAAAATATACTCTAGAGCTGTATCTACCAATCCCAAGTGTATTTATCGAGGCACAAAATCTCCTTGGCGCCAAAAATGGACGCCCATCCCTTGAATTTGGAAGTGGACGTCGCGGTTCCTTCTGGCAACTCGGGAATGGCGGGTCCTCCCGCTTCATTTGATTGAAAATACTGATCTAAATGTGTACTCTCGGAATGTATCTACGAATTCCAAGTATTTTGAGGGAGGCACAGAATGTATTTGAGTTCTGGAGTGCG
Organism: Eretmocerus eremicus; assembly: GCA_030522705.1. Lineage (NCBI taxonomy): Eukaryota > Metazoa > Arthropoda > Insecta > Hymenoptera > Aphelinidae > Eretmocerus > Eretmocerus eremicus. The sequence goes on from JAPYYZ010004875.1 coordinate 9,188, forward strand.
CGTCCATCCCTCAGATTTGCAGGCGGGCATCACGGTTCCTTCGGAAAACTCAAGAACTACGGGTCCTCCCGCCTTATTTGATTGAAGAACTCGATTCGTCTCATGTAAGCCGAATGAAGTTCTTCGACATTCGACCATGCACTTCGGTCAGCGTATCGAGGACTAACCTCGACAGATCCCTCCGTCTCGCTGAGGAGCAAAGTCTGTTGAGGAATAGCGGAACGTAATAAGAGCTTAGCGTAGAATCAATTTTTTCAAATCATGTCATTTCAATTTTCTATCTCCTCTATTTTCATCAAAATCCTTCGATCCAACCCCGCAAAAAATAAGGCTCAAAGGTGCATAGGTCGCGATGGAGGTAAAAATCCATCTTTGATCTATGACATAAAGTCAGTTTTTTGATCGTTTCATATTTGTCCAAGCAATACAATAAATTCTACCATAGTTACTTACAGAGTTTGCTGAAATAGCTATACGCTAAATACCTTCATAATAAATCTATTCGCTATCGTGGTAACACTTATCTCATTTCGCACAACTCGCCGCATCAAGGTGAATCTTCCTTCATCGGGGAATGTGAAACTTAAGGACATCGTCAAAGAGTTTGAGAGCTCACGGAAGGACGGCTACGAAGTGTGGCGATCGTGAGAGCCAAATGAAGTCCGGAAGTCTGGCCGAGTAACACACCGTTTTCTCAATTTCTGTCGGATTTTCCCACAATTTATTCTAGTTTTTCTTGAATTTTGGCAACCAGCCTCGAAATTTGTAACCGCTTTTAAAACGATCATTTAGGAACATGTCACTAGCTAGTTACTAATGTATAAAACGTAGCTCAATCGATCGGGTAGTGCTAGTGCATATAGGCGGGTCTCCTTATACGCGGTTTCGGTATACGCGATTTTGCGTATACGCGGTTTCGAAATTGTGACTAGGTCTCGTTATACGCGGCCAAAAGGACCCTTACGGGCATTTCCACGGAAACTTACATTTTTTCTGGCAAAGTAAATGCCATATCTTGGACGCTGTCAAGGGCACTTGGCCGAGGAAGAAAGTACTTTTTACCATCATGGGACAAAAGTACGTACTTCTCTCCCCCATACGAGGGGCCAAAGTGCCACATTCGCTCCCGGCTAGGCTGTTTTGAGCATGCGCAGAGTCGGGCAGCGTAAGCAGTCGACAGCAGACGATGCGAAAGCTGAAGCTGCTGTTGCAGCATTGAGTTTGTGAGCAAATTTCACCATGACCATAGAATTGTAAAACCGCATTTAAGCGCGGCAGTTTTTGGTTAGAATGGTGAAAATTTATTTTACAGTATTTTAAAATGAAGCTATGGACGAATTTAAACCTTGCAGATGGAAACTCGAATGGAAGTGAAAGTACTGAGGAGGTTGGCTCAACAGAATTCCAGATAGTTATCATCAATGAAATTTTTATTGTTCCTGAATTTTAAATTTAAGTACAAATCTATAAAGATAAATATTTTCACCACACGGGGACTAAAGTACGTGATTCTCTCCCGCTCCGCCGAGCGGGACCCACACGTACTTCATCTCCCTCGTAGTAAAAAGTATAATACGCTTCTAGGAAGTGAAGAGGATCACCCCCTCTCGGGTTCTCATCACTCTCGGCTTCGCCTCGAGCGATAATATAGGTGCGTAATGTACTATTTCCTACGATATGTCAAGACAAATATTATCTGGTAGTACTCATTATTCATGCCGCTCAGAGGTATAGTCAGAATAATGTTTGTGAATATTCAAATTGTCTATAGTACAATTATGAAACTGTACATTATTAGGTGTACCAAGACCAATTGATTGGAACTCTTGACTATCAACTGCGGATTTCTGATGATCGAATTTTTTTCCGGCAAGTTTCCTTTTTTTGGAAGATCAATCAGAATGTGTCTTTTTACCACACGGGGACAAAATCCGTGATTCTCTCCCGCTCCGCTGAGCGGGACCCACACGTACTTCCTCTCCCTCGTAGTAAAAAGTATAATACGCTTCTAGGAAGTGAAGAGGATGACCCCCTCTCGGGTTCTTATCACTCTCGGCTTCGCCTCGAGCGATAATATTCACCCGAGAGGGACCAACCCTCTTTCACTCCCTAGGTGCGTAATGTACTATTCCCATAGCATATGAGTATATGATTCGCCATCATTCTCTTTGAGTGGTGGTGCACTGGTTTTCATGTCCAAACCTTGAGGCAATGGTCCACCAGTGTCGCCACCAGAGTCATGACCCTCAGGGAAAACCATGGATGATTCTTCAACAGCATTCCATCCAGTGGATAGATTATTATATGTCATCTCATGACCGATTGGTCTAATTTTTGTCCCTGATGTGAGGAAAGAAGGAACATTTGTAGATATAAGCTCAGTTGGAGCTTTTTTTGCAACCGAATCAAATTCATCATTTTGTCCTTTTTGCAACGTAACTAACGATCCAAAAAATTCAGGTTTGAGGTTACATTTTGAGGTTACATGCAAAGGTCTCTTTGTTATTATCACATTATCTGATACACTAGGCGATGCCGAAGTAATGGCTTGTTCAGAAGTGTGAATTGAATCGTTGGATTGAAATAATGTGACCGGTGCAACACTAGCAGACTGACAAGAGGATGCTGATGTAACCGTACAAGTACTCTTAGTTGATTTCTTGGAACGGAATAATCTCGTTGGTTCAATACCTCTTGATGAATGAGGAGGTACTGAAGCAGATTCTAATAACTTAGACAGGCATGTTGACGGAGAATTTCTGATGCTGTCCTGGACATTTTCAATTTGTTGCAATACTATTTGCCCTGGCAATCTTTGATGACCTCCACTAACAATACCCTCATAAGTCTTTTGCTTGGATGCCATTGAATTCTCAATATAACCCTGGCAAACAGCATCTGATTTCCATCCCCCGAGAGACTTAACAGCAACTAAATTTGCACCAGAATTAGACAAAAGTGTGGCTGCAGTTCTTCGGAAACAATGACCAGCACTCAGTTTCTTTATCTAAGTTCAAATAAGCAGCAATGTTCTTTGAAATCTGACCAATTGTGTCTTTTCCCATGGGTTGCCTTATGAATCTGCTTCTCTGATAACCAAGGAAAAATCTTTGACTGTCAATATCTTGTGGCCGTAAAGCAATATACTGCTTGACTTCGTTGTAGAAAAGTGGCCCAATCACAAAACTTCTTGTGCAATAATTCTTAGTGTCTCTAATTTGTACAATAATTTGTCTACCAGTGTCATCAACATCAGAAGTATTGATACCACCAAACTCGTCACACCTCATAGCTCCACAGATTCCAAATATTAAGACTACCTAAAACATGTACA
>JAPYYZ010004876.1:0-10174 GCA_030522705.1 Eretmocerus eremicus
ACCGGTAGAATCTTGGCCGATTTCTGCAGCCTCCTGTACTCCTGATAGCTCGGATCGTAGCTCGCATCCGAAGCAATGGGCGGCATCTCCCTTCCATCTCTGATCTGCCTCAGCCTAATCTTCTTCCCAAGCTGATGCGTGTGCATTATCACAGCAAAGACGTTGACACCATCGTCAGGAACGGTCTCCCCGGTACACCTGGCTATACAGTGACCCTCCGATATGACCTCTGGCTGTCCTGGTGGTATGATGTGTCTCCAGTTGGGGTCGATACCGACCGAGAGGACTCCCGCGTCGTGGGTTCTCAGCTTGTCGGTATAGTAGAACTTGAGTCCCGAGTTGTCGGTAACGAAGGCGTGACGCTCAGGATTTGAGTAATGCGTTTCCAGCATGTAGAAGTGTGGACCGTTGTAAGCGTCGAGAGCGTAGCCAGCCTCGGGCGGGTAATTGAAGCCCTGCGACAAAAATAAGAGCACTTTCTTATTTTAGCTGCTCTGGTGGTCCAGATCACATGTGTGCGCGCAAATTACGAGCGGGTGACGAATGGCTCGCGCATTAGCATCGCCAGGGTGCAATTGACCAGCGATTTTATTGAAATCGCGTCTTCGGCTACACAGATAGGAATCCTAAGAGTTATCTGCAGGGTGGGTTTGTGTGAGAACCAGGCCGTAGTGTGGGTTCGACTGTTACAGGGTGGCAATTTGTATATTGGGCTCTGGGATACCGTTACGATTCGGAATATGTATGCGCAGACGACTGAGAATTATATCATTGGCAATCTAGCGTGATTGCACGCGATAGACTGCGTGTACCACTTCCTCCGGCGTTTGAATTGTACACAGTCAGTTCATGGTATACACTGCGTTATGGAGTCAGCTGACATTAGTCATTACGATCGTGACTGCGTGTACACGCGTATATCTGCGAATGATTCATGCACTCGGGGGTCGAGCTGAATGTATAATTTGGCGCAGGTAGATAGAGCGAGTAGTGATCGAGCCATGGCGAAAATCTCAATTGGCCTGTAAACACGTGTACAGAGCCTGTTGAGATGGAACCCTCTATCTGACTTATTCGAGTCCCGCTATTGAATGAGCGCCAGCGATATCATGAATGATACAGAGATCAAGACCTTCCTTGATCACCTGTGGGAAATAGAAGATTGGAGCAGGTATGTATCAAAATAAACATGCGCCAGCTCTGTTCTCGTCAAAAACCCACTTTAATCCCGTTTCAATGGTTCATTGAGGGGCCATCCATAAGTTACACAAGGTTTCTATAACAGGAAAGGACGGTCAAAACCGTCAATACTGTAGTTTCGGCCAAAACCGTGCAGAGCTAGGAATAGAATATTCTTTTTACTATGGATTAGGGTCTAAGTAGAGACAGTTATCAACTTTACGTAACTATAAATTTAACTCTTTCCTTATAGATTTTGGAATCTTGATAAAAACTTTATGAAAATTTTATAAATGTAACCTTCATTAAAAGATTCTAGACAGTTTCTTCTGAAGTCTTTGTGAACCTCCTTTGCAAACATTGCGGAATTCAACTTCTGAAGGTATCTTGGAGAACAAGATGTCGATTACCGTCTAGCATCAACTTCTCCCATCGCGAAAAACATTCTAGAGCTCGTTGTTATGAAAAGATCAAGAATCGGCAATGAGAAGCAATCGAGTTGCAGGATATCCTGGATACGCGAAGGTCCTCTCCCGTCAACATCATCGCGGTTCAAACTGTGCGAACACTCGCATCCGACCTGATAAACTCATTTGAGCGACAAAGCCCCGGACTTTGGCTAAAAGCTGTCTCAGCACACTTTCCAGATCGAAAGTTCAGCAGCGACGAGGCATCAGCACAGTAGCAACATACACAAGTCCCTCATAACCGTGCAGTTTCTCGGGGCGCCAGTTCGGATCGAAGAATCTCTCCGGGCGATCGGTTCGATTCGGCGAAGGCAGGATGCGAGAAGAAGCGAGAAGAAGGCGAGGGGGCACGTGTGCAGATTGGAGCTTCGCAGGGAGCTCACGTTTCGCTTCAGCGCCCGAAAGAAACGGGGAACGGGTTTACGCGGCGCCATTGGTATGCATTACGGCGCGAGGCCGGGATTATCGCTCTCTCTCACTCTCTCTCTCTCTCTCCCTCTCCTGCAGGACTCTCTTTTCGAGCTGCCGTCTCCTGTTCGGCTCGCCGATGGACCTGATAAGAGCGGGCGGATTGTCATTTGTTCGCTCAACTCTCGGGAAAGACACAACGGGACACCGGAGTGCATTGGAGTATCGGAAAGTGGCACGAGAGGATGGGTTGTTTGGAGATGGCCTCTGGCTGGATCAACAGTTTCGGATGCTGCAGCTCCAAGTTACACGAGTTTGAGGAGAGACAAGTTTGATCGGAGGATATCCCTTCCAAGACGTCGGAAGATGTCTTTGGGAGAATCACCGCGTAGCTTCCAATGTATTATCATTACAATGAGGGTTAACTACGTATTTTTGCTGGAAGGATCATGAATTTCCAGGTACAGGAGCGATCGATGCGATTCAATGGGGCGGAATCAATCGGCGGAGGTAGTAATGAGAGGCGGTGGCCGGAGTGAGTGCATTATCAGTTGTAAGTGTAAGAGTTGCAGTGTTGAATCAAGGGTATTACGGAGCGGCGGATGGAGTAATAGTAGGTGTACAGCGCGAGGAAAGAGAGAGTGATGCAGTCGAGATGCGGATTACAAAGAGAGCCGCGGAAAAGGAAGATTGATCGGAATTGAGCTGAGAGCTACCGGCGATGACGAGCTGCTGGGTACATAACCTCAAAACCGAGAGCAGAAGATGAGGGATGATCGCGACGGTCTCTCCGCTCTAATTCATATTGAAAATCTCCAGCTCCTCCAGAGTGTCGTCCGCTCCATCTCATTTCTCGCGCATTATGATGGAGATCTTGAGTCGACCTAGTTTGGGAGCCATCGCCGTACGTTATACCAACTGACCCCGTTTTTCCCCGGGGAAAGAATTCGTAAAAGTCGCGGGCAAAGGGAAACTATTATATACACTTATACGGCCGCGGGATGGCTAGAAATATACGAGATGAATCCCTTCTTCTTCTCGAAGGCTGCCGGAAAAACAATGGCTCGAGGCTTTGAGAAACGAGTTCTCCGAGGAATGTTCATTATTTATCAAAGCAGCGAATGAAGGAGGAAGGAGGAGGCAGCCCAAAGTTTTCGAGGAGCTTTTCAATCGCCAACTTGCGCAGCGGGAATCAAAGGAATGAAAAGAACGCGGGGGTATACGTATGGACAACTAGTTTGTGGAAGGGAAGCCGTGGTGACCTAGTGATGGAGTCTCAAAGCCAGAGGCAAGGATACTTGTGGGTCCCTCCTTAGGGGTCAACCAAGAATCACGCAAGACCTGAATTTCAATACTTTGGAAACCCTTCTCTCATTTTCGGCGAGTCCCTCTCTTGCAGAATGATGAATCTTGAATTTTTTTTTTGCAGACTAGCTCAATGGTGCCGGATGATTCTAACTGAGGTTTTCCATATTGCACCAACTGTAAGATTCTGACCAAAATTCTTATCAAGATTCGCTCTTTCGATAACTTGTTCGACATCGCTGTGAATATAATTCTACGTATCTCGTTGAAGACTTTTTAGCTGAAGCTATTTCAGATTTGGAATAATTAGCAAGTGTTAAAGATCATTTGAAAGGTCTACTTCACCGACATTTAGAGATCAGTCACTTTAAATAAAACTATGCGATGTTTCCAAAGAAGGAACTTTAATGCAATTTGCATGTTGGCAACATGCACCAATGCTCGTAATGAGTTCAAGATACTTCTTTAAAATATTGAAAGTTGCATTGTACTTTTTTGACGAGTGTCGATAAGGTAGAGTTTTTGCATGTATTCAACGAATTATAAAACCATTGTGTAAGTTATGAACGACCCCAAACGTCAAACCCCGCTCGTTGATACTAATTGTATTGGGAAGTGTGCACTACAGACTAAGGACCAAGAAGATGAGGTCGTGACACTAACCTCGGATCCGAGGCTCCAGGTCGCGGCGATGGTGTTGCACTCGGCGTGCAGCCAGTCCGTGGAGGAGCAGCTGGTGCCGTTGCTCTTCTTCGCCTCGTTGAGCTTGGCCTCGTCGCCGCGGCACTCGTACAGGGTCATATGGTGCAGGTACTCGGCGTTTCCGGGTTCGATAACGGGCTCGTACTGCAAAATACCAAGCTCGCGTTAGCCTCACACACATCTCTACTCTCGAATCGGCGGTGTGTCTATCGGGAGAGATGGCCTCACGCTAATGAGACAGCTCTCGGACGGGGTATACACACGCGGCTAAATCGAGGGGACGCAGTCGCTCAAGTTCAAGTGCATGCATTATTTATCCGGGACCCCGTGGCCGCGTATTGACTCCGGGGAGCTTTCCAATTTAATCTGCCGTTATAGAGAGGCCGTGGGAGATTGAAATATGCGACCCGCGAGTTCTCGATGCTGCCGCTCTGCATTACCGACGGAGAGTAGACTTTCGTAATTAGAATGAGATTATCTGCGGTTTCGCGAAGTGGATTATTTATTGGTCCGATATCGCAATCGATTTGCGTGTTACCATCCATAATGATCCGCGAATTCGACGCTCGAGAATCGGGTTTCGAGTGTTGGAGCAAAATCGCATTATTGCCAGTCGGTAAAGTAGTGCGTCGGAGGATCAATCTGCATCGTGCGAATATGATCGAGTGTACCCATAGCCGCTCATTAGTCTCCGCATAGAAATCGCTCACGTCGAGTATCTCGAGCTCTACAACAGATACATCCCTTCACTCGCGCAGAGCACAATGAGAGCATTAATCGCGACTCCAAGCGCACCTAACAAGAAACTTGCGCGTCCATCGAGTCGGCTTTCTTCGCAGTACCTACGTCGAGCGATGAATCGAATTAGCCTCGGCGAAGGTGGACGTCTCGAGTGTAACGCGTCCATTAGGAGAGCCGAGAAGCAACATAGCCAGCAGCCGTAATTCGCCTAATTAAAACTTGGACGCTGACTGCAACTATCCCCAGTCTCCGAGCAGAGGCGCAAAACTCTGTAGCAGCGTGGGTATAAAAAAAAGAGCGAAGGGAGGAATGAACTTGGATACCGCGATACGCACCAGACAAGAGCTTTCCGCGCAAGTTTCCGTCGGAAGATGTGTAGGAGCAGTGGCCGATCGCTAATCGAGACTCGTTTCGAGGATAGACACATCGCGCAGTTTGCTCACGTAGCATCGAGTTTGCGCCCGACTGGTACACCGATTCGACTACTCTCGCTTATACCGGATGCATAGCGTCTTTGAGAGATACGTTGCTTCGGAAAAAATTCATACTACAGCACGTGCGCAAAAATTTTCACCTTCAAAATTTAATTACCTGTGCCGGACTCGGATTTTTCTACGGAAAGAGAGTAGATTCGAGTCTACTCATACATGCATTAGTTCATGCGCGGGACGACTCTTTAGAAGAGGCAAATTGACTTCTCCGACTGCTTTTCCCTCTCTCTCTCTCGCTGAATATGCAAATGTAATTTTGTTCATTACGAATTTTTTCCTTCGTTTCGGGTCTCGCGGCAACTGCGTTGTACCATTGTTGTGAATAATGAAGGCTCGGAACTCTCGACTCTGGCGAAGCAGCAGCAGCAGCAGCCCATATCTCTCGTATAGAAACTCGCTCTGGGTATATACGCGCGGATAGGAATATTCATGCGCGGCAGCGAATATATATTCAGTTTTGCGAAAAGTTTGATGACGCGAGTTTCGGGAGAGCGCGAGATATGGAGAACGGAAATTGCACGTGCCGAACTTGAGCGTCTATACGGAATATGAGGAGGAGGTGCGGGATTGGGAACGAATTGAGAGTCCAATTGGAGGTTTTGAACTTACCCTGATGACGTGATGCTTAGTCTGGATTTTGGGCACGCTGAAAACTCGACACTGCAGCAGAGTATCCTGATCCATGGGCAGGTGCACCTGGAAGTAGAAAAAACGACGCTCTGGTTAATTAACTTGCGACTGGCTATATCGAGTATTTGTATGCAACAGACGATATAAGGAGTATAGCAGTAATTATTTCACTTTCGGAGCGAAAGTCGAGCAGTGAGCTTTTATTGCAGCAGGACATGCGAGTCGGCCTCGTCTTACTATAACGACTCATCGGCTTTCCATATAGATTCGAATCCGATAGCCCGTAATCATCGCCAACTCTCACCGCATAAAAAAACGACAGCGACGAAAGCGAGAGTCATTCTCTTGCCTTAAAAAGCTCGGAGCGCCGGAGTAAATCGGCTCAAAAAAATCAGATGCTCAAAAGAGAAAGAGAGTATATCAAGAGAGGAAAACAATACACGCAACGGGTAGGAATCGAAAAGACTGTCCCGGGGCGATCCGAGCACAATTCCCACGCGGTGCCGCGGTAAGTGTAATAACGTCGCGGCGAGTTTTACAGTCGGGCCCGTCGCGAAAAGTTTGCCGAGATGCTCGAGAGAGCAGAGAGCCCCGGGCGTCGAAGAAGCGATACCGATACGGCGCCGATATTCTCATTCCCACGAGCGAGTTTCCGCGGATACTCGGATAGTTTAAGCAAGCTAAATGACTACCTAGCTATTTTTGCCTGTGGATAAATGGACCACAAGCTCAAAAGCAGATCAGATTGAATCAGAGCTTGCGAGTCAATCGGCGAAAAATTGATATCCCCAAGCTACTCGAGCGAATCTCGCCGATTGAACCGTCGACGTGGACGCCTCTATACATCGAAGCTCTCCCTCTACACGTTCCCTCCGATCGAATAAATTCTCTCGACAACCGGATGCATTAAGAAAATTGAAGGAGCCTCTCCCTCGATTGACCCAATATCCCAGAGTCACTCGGCCTTATCGCGACGCTGCCGAGAAAAGCTCCCTCCTTCTTCCGGCACCCCCTATGCGCAAGAGAAAAATCAGCTGGGCAAGAAGACGGGGGTAGTAGTGGCGGAGGGTGGCGATAAGCTCGCGGCCAAGCCGTTTCCTTTGTGCGCAAAAATAGGCGAGAGCCAGTTCGCGTATATCCTCGCGATTCGGACGCCGCGCCTGCAAGCTCAAGCTCTCGGATTTTTATCAAGCGTACACGCGCCGGCTATTGGAGGAGCTGCATTGTGGCCTCGCTGAATTTACGATGTTATAAATCTGAGAGGGTGGAGTATTCGTTCATTAGATTCTCAGTGGCGTGACGCGATATATATCGCGGGGGGTAATCGGACCCCGCGCAAAGACGCTAATTCTCGCTGGGTTCGAGCTTTCGCGTGTGAACGGAATATCGGGGTGTGTGGGTGCGAAGGTGAGCGATTGCTGCGATTTCTGATTGCGGGAATGGAAGATGGAGGATGTCGCGGAATTGGTCGGTGAGAGGTGAGCGGAATCTCATTTGTGCATACGCTGCAATTGGAATGGGAATCGAAAACTCGATCTCTCATACAGAAGTAGTGCCACGTCATTCAATTCAATTGTCTAGAGTAATTATCTTACTACGTCAGAATCACTTTCTAAGCCCTGCCAAGTGTTCACGATTAATCAAGCTTGAAAAAAGCTCTCGTATAGGAGAGAGGTTCGAGTATACCCGCTGACTCAAAACAAAAAACGAGGCACCGATTTTCCTCAACGCACACGCATCGTAAAGTGAAAGCGTACGTATCAGTTTCGAACATACAGCATAATCACGATGCTCCATTCGGACCGACATATCGTACGAGCACGTGTATGGAGCCAAGTATGTCCGAAAGTCTCGAACGGTACCCAAGCTCACAGTGTATAACTGTATACCGGTCTGCAGTCTACCTCGAGGCTCGGGATGCCTTTCAGCGCCGCGGCGATCGCAAAATGAATTACAGCTCGATCGCGGAAAGAATCTACAGCCAATTAATTCGCGTAACAGCGCGGAGCTCCTATATACACAGATATATCGGCTCGCGCGAAGCCAAAGAAGCTGCATCCGACACCCCTCGAGACGTATCCTCATTAAGCTCTCGCAAGCACTGAAAACCCCTTCGCGTGTACCAAGTCTTGACATTAGCATCGCCGGGGCTCTGCAAAGAGCGAATCACGAGACGCGTCAAAGTGTATGGAGTCGAATTCAGGCCATCGCGACGTCACGGCTGACCGGAGTGACTCCGGCAGCTTATATACCTGCGGCTCGCGCTGCGCGCAATTAGCCTCTATACTTTGTACATACGAGGGGTGGGTGGGAGAGAAGGTCGCGTTTGGGTGCTCGATTCCGCCCTGTTTCGTCGAGTTGACGTCGTTGGGAAATCAACAACCGCCTCGAGAGCCGCAAGCTCTCTTTGACTAGCGCGCAAGCTCTCGTGATTTCCTACACGGCGTCCCTGATTCGCCTCGGTCTCGCGCGTGCTGGACGTCGAAAATCAGTCGGCTAATTAGCTGCGAGCTGACGCTCGTCTCGCTCGTTTTCAATTGCTATTTTGCATCAGGGAGATGCTCTACAGATCATACTGAATGAGATCCATTTTAAAGTCACCCTTGATCAACAAAATGAGAAAGCCGATTGATTTCCATCTTAAGAGCATTTGAAAGCTCCTGATGGAAAAATGTAAGAGCTCTGTCTTATTGACATATTCATCTTACATTCATTTAAAATGAAATGAAACAATATTTCAAAAAGGATCTTCAATCCAATCTGCGTATTGATGAAAAGGTACTAGGCGAGATATCGGAGTGATTCCTGGAGAGCTTTCGAATCAATTTGGTTAAAAGATGTGTACACTAGTGTGAAATCACTTCAAAAGCTCTCCATTGATCACTTCGAAATTTTGCCCAGTTGTATATTTCATCAAAGATTGAATTCGAGATATTTTCGAGATATTACATAGTTTGACTTCCAATCATTTATGATAAATTGTCGAAAAGTATGAGAGCTTTTGTAAACTCCTAAACTAAAGTGATGAGATGTCTTGAGCTCGAGGTCTGATTTTTCATAGATTTTCAATGAAATTCATTGAAGTTTTTTGCAGATACTACAAGCTGCTCGTTACAATAGAGTACACGAAGTTCAAATAGCTAATGGTGGAATGACGTTCACTTCCATAACTCAAAAATGACAAAAGGATTTCGATATGCATGAATCGCACAGCTGTCATCGGAACTGGAATAATTCCCATCGATCCGCATCTGTTACCCGAATTCTCTTATACACCGTATACGCAATCGAATTGCACAATGCAGGATTATCAGAAAGGAGGGATTGCAGCTGCTGAATTTATCTCGTGTAACAAACTCGCGTCACTCGGCATTGCCCGTTTGATTTATCAACTGCGTTATATCCGCGCGGACTTATATATATTCAGCGATCTGTCGCCGCTGCGAAAACATTTATGCGCAGCGAAATACGATGACAGGACAAAAACTCTCTATAATAGAGACAGCGAGAAAACAACTCAATAAAGTCGACCGGATAACGAGGCCTGCAGTGTCGAGCAAAGGATTTCGAAAGGCCACCGAACGGATTAATACGTCGACGGGGGCGCACAGCGCGTATACACGAATTAATACGCGAAGCGCCCCGGGCTACATAATGATAATAACCGCCGCGACACAGTTGTTAATTGGCGTCCGAGAAGCTGCCGGCTGCACTAATTAAAAGATCCTAATTGTCTTTGTTTCGCGGTATACCCGTACACCCCGCTCGCGCATCGATATTAACTCGCCAAAGCTCTACTGTCTCTTCCTCTCTGACATCCTGGCATTAATATCGTCCTCCCGTAATATACTCCGGTGTCCTGAATTATGGATGCCCGTGACGTATACATTAATAAGGAAAATGTAGAATGCGCGCAGGAATCGATGCGAAAATATAATCGGCGGGGTGTTTGTATAACGAGCTCGTTAATTTCCCTCGGCGATGATTAAATTATCAGATGGCATTTTATTGCTGATCGACGCGCTCTTTACGCTTTGGCTCATTTCGTGTGAGTGCGTGAGTCCAAGTTTTAACGAGATGGATATATCTCATGACCGATTGTATAAGCACGGTATATTTACAATATCGAGTTTCGGTCGTTATATGGATTCGTAAACGAAGGCCGAGTTGTGCGCAGGTGAGCCCGTGTATAACGAAAAGAGGGCAAACACGGCGTTATTGATAAGCGATTCGCTCGAATTTACTCTCGCT
>JAPYYZ010004877.1:0-12417 GCA_030522705.1 Eretmocerus eremicus
TTGTACTTTTGACCAGACCCACCTTACTGTATGTATTTTGGCCCGCTGAAACCTAATCCGCGGTTGGTTTTGCCCGCCGACCTCTTGTTTTTCCGGAAAACGGAGAGAATAGCTGGAAATTCTGAAAATACTGGGAATTGCATGAGCCCTTTGATCCATTCATATTTTTTCTCCATATTCCAGGCTAGAGATCTGTACTCAGGGGTTGTTCGAGTCACTGATCACGAATCCAGAGTCAGAATTGCGATTTTGTCAAATCCAAGATGGCAGATCCAAGATGGCGGACCAAGAGTTTCCAGGAACTGCTCATTTCGGCTCGTAAGACTTTTCTCGGGGTTTTTTGGGGTTGTTGATCACGAATATGGAGTGAGAACTCCAAAATCCTCGAATCCAAGATGGTGAATCCGAAACAGTGGGTCCAAGATGCAGGATCCAAGATGGCGGATCCAAGATGGCGAACTAGAATTCTGCAACAACTGCTAACTCTCTATCATAAGACTCATCTCGGGGGTTTTGAGGGCCGCTGATCACGAGTCTGAAGTCGGGATTGCATTTCCCTCAAATCGAAGATGGCAGATCCAAGATGGCGGACCAGGATTTTCCAGAAACTGCTCATTTCGCTCGTGAGACTCCTCTCGGAGGTTCTTGGGGTCGTTCATCACGGATATGGAGTCTAGCTGTTTTACCGACAGGTTCCTGCGAAAATCGCGAACGATCGCTCTACCGGCGTTCGAATAGTTGTTCTCTCATCCCTTTTTTCTCTTGTAACGAACTCTCATATCTTCAAATGACCTATGAAGCAGGTTCCTTTTCCTCTCCTCTCTGGACTGGCTCATTTCTCTCTTCAATGTCCAACAGAAATACGCCATCATATTGATATTTCACCTCCCTTAGTACTGTTGTTCCATCTGACTTATGTCCTGGTGGAATCGTTCTCCTTGTTCTTCACTGTAGCCTCCAAGATTTTTTGGGAAGTAGTCAAGATATGAGTCGAGAAAGTGCACCTTCAGACTCATCAAGCGACCTCAATCCCTGAAATTCTCCAACGAATCTTCTTTTAACCTTTGGTATTCGGGACTTTTCTTATCTCCCAGGAAATTCTAGAAAACTTCTTTGAAGCTCAGCCTAGCCGCTTTTCCTTTGCGATCCATTTGCAAAATAAAGTTTTCATCTTGAAAAAGCGTACGAATTCGCGGACCATCGAAGATACCTCCTATCAACTTTGCATCACTGATAGCGGGGAATTCAATTCCAAAATACTCAAAATATCCAGCATCTTTATTCAGGGCTCTGACAAATTGTTCCATCAGCCCAAGTTTGATCAATTCCACCCCAATGTCCGTGATCAGCGACCCTCAAAACCCCCGAGATGAGTCTTATGAGCGAAAATAAGCAGTTCTTGCGGAATTTCGGTTTGCCATCTTGGATCCGCTATCTTGGACCCGCCATCTTGGACCCACCATCTTGTATTTGCCATCTTGTATTCGGGGAAATTGGAGTTCTCACTCCTTATTCGTGATAAGCGACCCCAAAAACCCCCGAGAAAAGTCTTACGAGTCAAAATGAGCAGTTCCTGGAAACTCTTGGTCCGCCATCTTGGACCGCCATCTTGGGTTTGGAAAATCGCAATTCCTGAAATCTTCCAACGAATTTTCTTTCAACCTTTGGTATTCGGGACCTTTCTTATTCCCCAGGGAATTCTAGGGAATTTCTTTGAAGCTCAGCCAAGCCGCTTTCTCTCTGCGATCCATTTGCAGAATGAAGTTTTCATTTTGGAAAAGCGTACGAAACTGCGGACCATCGAAAATACCTCCTACCAACTTTTCATCACTGGTAGCGGGGAATTCAATTTCCAAATACTCAAAACATTCACCATCTTCATTCAGGGCTCTGACAAATTGTTTCATCAGCTCAAGTTTAATTAGTTCCACCCCAATGTCCGTGATCAAAGACCCTCAAAACCCCCGAGATGAGTCTTATGAGCGAAAATGAGCGGTTCTTGCAAAATTTTGGTTCGACATCTTGGATCCGCTATCCTGGACCCGCCATTTTGGACCCACTATCTTGGATTCGCCATCTCGGATTCGGGGAATTCGGAGTTCTCACTCCTTATTCGTAATTAACGACCCCAAAAACCCCCGAGAAAACTCTTACGAGCCGAAATGAGCAGTCCCTGGAAACTCTTGGTCCGCTATCTTGGATTTGGGGAATCGCAGTTCTGACTTTGGATTCGTGATCAGCGACCCCAAGAATTCCTGACTACAGATTTCTAGCCTGGAATATGGAGAAAAAATATGAATGGATCAAAGGGCTCATGCAATTCCCAGTATTTTCAGAATTTCCAGCTATTCTCTTCGTTTTCCAAAAAACAAGAGGTCGGCGGGCGAAACCAACCTCGGATTAGGTTTCAGTGGGCCAAAATACATATAGTAAGGTGGGTCTGGTCAAAAGTACAAGTACTTTTTTTTCTTTCGTGTGCCGAGAGGCCGCCGTGGCCTAGTGGATGAGGTCCTTGCCTCCCACGCGGAAGGCCAGGGTTCGAATCCCGGCCGGCACCACTGAGATCTTCCCCTCATGCGCTTTTTACGGCAGTCTCGGTGGTTTGGAACCCACCTTAAACTGTAGGTCCCCCTCACCGAGGTGAAATTGGTATTTGGCAGTTGCTGACGCGCTGGTTGAGCGTAACTCAACCCCACGCACATGGGTGCCGTCTAGATAAAGCTCTAAAGAGCAGGTGCCGAGACGTAAAACTGAGAAATTAAGTTTTCTTCTCTTTTTTCCCTCTTCGTTTGCCGGTATAATCAATGCTTTTCATTTCCATCGCTCAAAATCTCGGAATAGATATGTTATAGAGGACTCCACTCGGGCTCACCCTGGAGTTCTCCTCCCGCCCTTTGTAATGTCAGCCCGCTCACTGCAAGATTTCAGAGCCTCTAGATTCTACTTCCTTATTCCACAGGTTTCGATATAGTGCCATTGATTCTCCACTGAATTGCCAGAACTCAAAAGTGTGCTTGAAAATTGCCAAATTTGACACATTTTTCCAACTGACGTGGGATAATTCTGGCACCTCAGAACCCGGGGAGGGGTCATTATCTCAAAGGGCTTGAAAAGATCTTTCCTTTATAGCATATCTACTGCGAGATATTGAACAAGAGCCATCTGCAAACGATTTTCGGGTGGACTGTAATTATTCACCGGTAGTATATGGGTAAATCCGGGGAAACTTGCATACTTTGTGTCCTGCCTCGTTTGAACCCTTAAAATGTCCGGAGGAAATACAGAGTCAATCGATTTCGTTGTATTTTCGGGTGCTCTTACTGTTGCATTCATCAGATTCGCTATCCAAGGTCAGCCTCGGAAGCTATTACCGAAAAAAGGGCCAAAATATCAGTTCCGTATCCTGTCCTTTTTGTTTCTTCCAGTCTCCACGTAGGTGATATATCACGTTATGAATTTTTAAAGCCTCTAGCTATCAACAACTCCCAAGACTATGGTATTGAGGAACAAATTCCGTTGCAACCGATGCCAGAAGTTTCTGTTTGGTATCCAAGATGAGCGCATACATTTTGTTCAGTACTACTGATTGGAATTCTGTTTCCTCCGTAACCCTTCAGAAAGATCGGTTTTCCTCATTTCTTATCTCTTCGTACCAATTTTTTTGTTCAGTTCATGAACAGACGAAACTCTTCCATGCTGGAAAGTTTCGAGGAAAATCCATTGCAAGGCCTTGGGAAGCACCATCTCACGGAAAAAACTTTTTGTCAAATAGACCGGGAGCTGGCAGACGATACGTGGCGGCCATGATCAACAAAATCTGACCATATTCAATCTGTCACATTTTGATTGTAGATTACGCGAGGAAGGGTGTGTTCTCGCCCCAGTGTATTTTGAAAATGTCGGATTTGGTAATGTTTTGCACTCATTTGTTCCATAATGAAACTTGTGCCATTCGATGGATAATTGGAAAGTAGAACGCAAAAAGCTAATGTGATACATCTGGAGACGTTGCATCTTGCCGCCATACTCTATCGAAGTAGTCATTTTTTGTCAAATTTTTTTCACTCATTTTGTTACGTATTGGACCTTGATATTTTGATGGATGATTGAAAAAGAATCCACCGGAAGCGCATCGCGATACACCTGGGACGGTTGCAAGTTGGTCTAAAATGCGATCAAAATTGCGAAGAATGCGTGCTCTTTCTTGTTCCGCGACGCCGCCACTCTGCAACCTCTCCCGTTGATACCGCAGAAGCTCCGACGCGTCGCTCGCGAGCCGAGAATCCACGCATTTTTCGCAACTCTGATCACGTTTTAGACCAGTTTGCAACCATCCTCGATGTATTGCGATGCGTTTCCGAAGGATTTTTTTCCAATTATTATCTATCTGAATATCAAGGTCCAATACATATACAGATGAGTGAAAAAATTTGACAAAGAATGACAACTTTGATCGAGTGTGACGGCAAGATGTAACCTCTCCAGATATATTGCATAAGCTTCCCGCGGTCTACTTTTTAATTATGTATCGAATGACCTGATTTTTATCTTGGAACGGATGAGAGTAAAAAATGACTAAAACCGACAGTTTCAAAACTCACTGGGGCAAGAACGCGCGCTTCGTCGTGTCTGCCGTTCGAGATCCGTAATCTACAATCAAAATGTTTCAGATCGAATATAGTCCGATCTTGTTGATAAAAGTCACCACCTACCATCAGCCAGCTCCCAATGAAAAAGTAGAATGTCAGTTCCGTATCCGATGGAAGCGACCATTGAATACGCTACCTCAGAGGTCCCACCCATTTTTTTTCAAGTACTCTGTGATCTTAAGAAGTCCACAAAGTTTCGAGAGCGTAACTGAATTCATTCAGCGGTAAGATCAATTCTAGTGCCCGATGTCAGGTTCCGTGTCCGCTCGTTTATGTCAGGTTCCGTGTCCCTGGAATGGTGTTACGTCTTGAGTTAGACTATTTGACCCAAAGCTACGCTACGACTGGTGGATCTTTTCGTAGTATATCATGAACATATCCAGGCTAGTAGTTTGATTTCTATTAGAGTTATAGCTCTCGAGGAGCTATCGGCGCCAAGTAAACACGCATAGTTCGGTATACACCAACACTTCATTTGAGACTCTGAATGACTCGAAGACTCGTATATTCAACTCGGAGATTCAAATTACAAATATGGAGATACAATATATATATATATATCAACAACACGTTCGTGTGTACCGGATGCCGGCTCCTCAAGAAGTGAAGAAGTAACTCGGCGTTGCTACCAACAGCCGCGCGTTGTCAAACATCTGACGCGCGTAAATTCGGATATATTCACGACATTTTATACTTTTGTATGAGCTAGATTTCCAACACTCCCCCCCTCATACAAAATCTGAATCCATACACTAGCATCAATTTGAATCTCAGTAATGGATCTGAAAAACAATCATGGTAATGGAGCTTTAAATCCATTCACTATATTTGTCCAATATATTGGACACTATCGATTTCCAATGATTTGTGATAGCTTTTTTGGAATGCATCGAAAAAATCTGGAGAAATTCTCAAAAATTTCTGTTAACATGAGGAACATATTCGACTACGATTGGAGTCGTTGAATCAAATCACGGGGGAGAGAAAGATGAAAAACCGAAAAATTTTCAAAATTCTAATTTTGCCTTTTTTCGACATTTTTTCACCTTAGAAACATATTCTGACTCAGAACAAGCAATTTCTGGCACCAGGAGCAGTTGTGTAGTGAATGGGTTAACTATAAAAGAAATTATGATGAATGTTTCCATATGAAAGATATCAAAAATGGTCCTCAAATACCAAAGTGACATTCGTCTTAATCTGAATAGTCTTGAAGTTAAGTTTTCTTCTTAGTCTTGCTCGCTACCTGTGAATACACGAGAATGCAAAACGAAATCATCAATTAGATTCCAGGACTCATGATATGATTCGTTAAAACTTCATCCATTGATCCTTTGGATTCTTTGTTATCTTATTGTTCAAGTATTTGTGTCATTCGAATGCTCACGGTTTGATCTTTATATGAGCCAAATTTTTTCTAGTGGCAATCCATTCAACTGTGACTTTCCTTCGATCAACACATTGTTTCATAAAGTCTCTCTGTGTCTCAGCCATATGGATTCTATTGCCCAATTTTTCTCTTCGAATCAAATTCCTCGAGATATCATCTATTTCGTCGTCAAATGATTTTAATTTGTGACAGCCATCCATTTTGGTACATTTTTCTGCAGATTGTCTGTCACACCAAATCGTAACCAAAAATAGAATCTTTCCCAATGCATATCGAATCGATTCGTCGAGTGAAATGAATTCACGACAAGCTCCACTCATGGTTAGATATTCTGCCTCACAAGTAGATAGTGTTACATAATTTCGTTTGTGGCTCCTCCATGCAATTACATCCCCAAATAATTTGATGATATAACTACCTGTTGCAATTGAATTTTCACAATCCCGAAAACTTGCATCTGTTGAAGCTTTTAGATTCTCATCAGATGATGTGCAATTAATTCAAGATTGATTGTTCCTTTCAAGTATCGAAAGATTCCTTCAACATTTCTCCAATCTTGCTCAGTTGGGTTACTTAATTTTCTTGCTAGAAAATTCACATCAAAAGCTATATCTAGTCGTGTACCTACTGACAAGTACATTAATGAACCAATAGCTTCTGTATGGAACTCTTTTCAATTGTTGTTCATGATTCGTACTTGTAGATTCTATTGATTTGATTCTTTCTCTCCTATTCTTATTACTAACTTGTTTTGTTATCACAGGTGTATTTTGAAGGTTTGAATCTTTCATGTTGAATTTTTCTAGAATCGATTGAGTGTATTGTACCTGATGAATTCGAATAGCCTTTTCCTTCATGTTCCTTTCAAAATTCATGCCCAAAAACAATTTCGGTTCTCCGAGATCTTTCATTTCAAAGACTCTGTTTGAATGTGACTTTACGTATGCTCATTTCTCTGGATCATTACTAGCGATGATCATGTCATCTACATACAGAAGAACAATCACTAGTTCACCCCCTCTTCGCCAGGTAAAGAGGCAAAGTTTGTGTAAGTCATTTTCTAGGCCTAATTTTTTCATTTCTTTTGTGAATCTTTCGTTCCATTTCTTGGGACTTATCCTCAATCCATATAATGTTTCTTTGAGTTCACAGAGCTTGGTTCTTAAGGTATCTTCACTAACTTGTAAACCTTTTGGAATCCCCATGTATATTTCTTCAGGAAAGTCACCATTCAAAAAGGCTGTTTTGACATCTATTTGACATGCCAGAAGTTCATATTCATCTATAATAGCAAGAGTCGAACGTACTGCAGGAAGCCTTGCTACAGGAGCATATGTTTCCTTTAAATCCTAAATATTCTTATCTTTGAATCCTCTGATTACTAATCTAGTTTTGAATCTTATTTTACCATCTGACTCAATTTTTCTCTTGGATACCCATTTGGCATCAATAATGTTAGCTCGTTTACCGTTACTTTGACATTCTGGTCCATCAATTGGAATCCGAACTTGATTCTTGTTCATTGATTCTAATTCTTCGTGCATCGCTTTATTCCAGAATTCTCTTCCGTAGGAAGCCATCGCTCCTTCGAAGGACGTTGGGTTTTTGTTAATAGAAGCAATTAAAACATGTTCGAGTATATCTTCTTTACATTGTTCATCAGGGACCCTACATCTTTGACTCGATCAGTGAAGTTGGCATAACTAATAACTTTTACTGGCTCTTCAGTAGTGAGATAGTCGGCCTGTTCTCAGTTCTCGAGGTTTCTTTTGAGTTTGCTTCTAGTCATAGGTCCTCTAGAATCTTGCAGTATTTCGTTAGAATCATGAATCGTTTGAGATTTTTCATATTTTCGAGGTCTACCTCGTTTCTCAGGTTTCATTGTTTCATCTACGTTTACCTTTCTAGAAGAGATGTTGTTATCACTATTGTCGTTGAAACGGATTGAATCATCAATAGAATCTTTGTGCTCTTTGAATGAATTAACCAAATTATCCTTCTTAGGTGAATTGTTCTGATAAACATCTCTATAGACAAGTTTCTCGTTGAATCTAACATGCCTTGATTCCAAGAATTTATGTGATGATGGATGCCAGAATCGATAGCTTGTGTTCTTGTATCCTACAAGATGAGCTTTTATGGCTCTTGGTTCAAATTTCGACTTGGTCTCCGATACATTAAGATGAGTGATGCATCTGAATCGTTTGATTTGATCAGAATGACAACCGACAGAGGTACAAATTTGGTAATTGGAATTTCAAAGTTATTGGTCTCGTGAGGAGTCTTATTATAACAATTCACCGCCACTCCTGCAGCTAATTCCCACATAGAAATGGGTAAAACCCGAATCAATCACGAATCAATCAGTAATGCTAGAATCTTTCTTTGAATCGCTCCGTTGAGTCGTTCGGCTGTGCCATTATGCTCTGGAGTGTATGGAGGAGAGAATATAGATTCTTTATTCTCTTTCTTCATAACCTCTACAAAATTTCCTCCTGTAAATTTTGTACCTTGATCTGATTTGATGTAGCAGACTTTCTCATTCTTACCTGAAAGATTCCGAGTTGTAATCAAGAATGACTCTAAGGCTTTACCGGATCCATCCTTTGTCTTCACACAATAAATCTTCGCGAATCCAGAGTAATCATCTATAAAAACTATGATGAATCTATTATGTCCGGGAAAAGACGTTGGACTGATCGGTCCCATAATATCTGTATAAATAACTTTATCTTTGAGCTTTGGTTCTGATTTCTTTGAAAGGTAATTCTTCCATCTTTGACATGATGCATCCTTCACAGTTTACTATAGACTCATCAAAGTTTACTTTCTTTACAAGTTTGACTTTTTTCTGCAGTGTCCTCATATAACTCAAAGAAGGGTGTCCTAACCTTGCATGCCATAATAAGCCTTCATTCAAATCTTTGGATTCCTTATGCTTCTGACTCAAATGTATAGATTTATCTGCATCAATCATAATTGTCAAGTCATCAGCACCCACAGTTGGTTCCCCTATTTGATTCATGTTTGAATTTGGATTTGTTATCAAATCTACAGAATTTTGATGATTGTACTGTCCTTCCAATAATTTCTCATCTCTCTCCCTCCCAATCGAAGAATCCATCATTTCGAATCCATTGGATTCTCTCTCCGAAGCTAATGACTCTACATTATTAGGATTCTTGTTCGATTGTTCTCAGAATTCATTATGAGAAACTAATCGAGCATTACACGAATAATTTGTCAAGGCGGATTTGTTCTGTCGACTAGAATCATTTGATATGACTTCGAATCGAATAATCCAATTTGGCTTCTCATAAGTGCCCTCAAAAAGTGTTTTATTTGTTAGTTTACGATAGACTCTAAAACTTCATCATCGAGATGTATCGAAAAACCTGAGCCAGCTAGCTTTCTCAAAGATAGTAAATTTCCAGAAATATCTTCAGCAGCTATCACATCTGTGAATCGAATCAATTTTCCATCAGAAGTCTCGTTTTTCAGAACAAGTTTTCCTCTTTCATCTATAACTAAATTGGCAGAATCATTTTTATTCGCACTTCTGATTATTTCGTTATCAAATTTTTTTCAAATTGGGAAGAATCAAAGACTGATAAACTATGTGATCCGTAGCCCCTGAAACAGCAATAAAATTGATATAGTTTCGAGCTCGATAAATTATTAGATATAACTTCATTCTTACCTTCACTTCATTCATGACTTTCTTGGCCCGATTCTACCACAGCTTGGGCAGCTCGTTTGAAATTCCTCTTGTTTTTTTTGGTATCACCCTTCTTATTCATTCACCCTCGATTATTAGTTCCAAATAGATTTTTACGTGGCTTCTTATGTTTACTCTTCGAATCATCGTTTCAATTCTTTGATTCTAAATTTTGGTTATTGAATCTAGACGTGGATAGACTCTTACCGTTATTACGTGGAGGACATGGACCTTTCTTTGAGTGATCAGTCTTGCACGCGTAATGAAAACAGGTGTCAGTTCCTTTAAATGGACAATCTTCATTGGCTCGATGTCCACATCTGTTACACCTGTGACAGACGTCGTTGTCAGAATCGAAGTTTTGTGACGAGGCACGATTGACTCGAGAATCATTGTTAGCTCTTCGTAGAGCTTCAGGAAGGATTCCATTTGTTCTATATCCATTCCCATCTCGTTCTCTTGCATTTCAATAAGATTTGCTTGTTTCAAGTCAGGGTTCACACCAGACACTGCGTGATAGAAAGCTGGACAAATATCTACGTCACTCAGCTTAGCTTTGTCGTCCGATGTGTGGTAGTTTCTCACTAAGAAATCGAATCGTTCGCAGAAATCAAAGACTCTTTCATCTTCCTTCATTCTAATCTCATAGAGTTGAGCTCTAATGGAAGTTGGATTCAGATTCAATTCTTTCTTTCTAAGATCCCGTAACTTATTCAAGTATTCGTTCGGATCTTGAATGTTGGTAATCTTACTGTGGTACTTTTCGTCGATTCTATCCATAATTATATCTGGAACTTGGTCCTTTCGACGAGTCATTTGATTCTCAGTCAATTTTCTAGAAGGCGGAGAATTTCCATCAATGATTTCAATCAAATCAAAACTACGTAATTCAGTTTCCAAGTAGTCCAACCATAGAACATAATTAGTTTTCTCAGTCAACTTGTATTTTCTGTCAATATTTACTCTTGGTGAGATTAAATCATGATTCAATTCATCTTTGAGAATCGAAGCTAAAATTCCCTCTGGATTGGAAGAATTGTGGGTCTTATTATGATTCTTTTGATTGTTTACCTCAGTAGGTTGAGCCGATGATGAATCTTGAGTCGAGCTGTTTGTTTGTCCAGGAATTGAATCCTGGGAAGCCGTATTGATTCTAGAGTTGTTAGCATTTTATTGAAGATTGTTCAATCTTCTAAGCTCTTCAGTTCGCTTTTCGATCTCGGCCCTCTTGAGTTCGATCTTTTCAGCCTCTAGATTCAATTTCATGGACTCAAGAATCTTATCTCCAGCTTCTTTTGAGACTGCTACGTGGTTCTCCAATTCTTTTGTTGTGCTATCAAAAGTTTTGACAGCGTCCGAAAACATCTTGATGAAGTCTTTTGTCTCAGGAGTCGGCTCAGGCGCTTCATGCGAGATGGTCGCTTCCAACTTGTTTTGGCAGTAGTACCAGTAGAAAAGTTTGGCGTCTAATGCCTCATTGCTCCAGTCTTGGTCGGGCTTTTCTGAGTCGTAGAGTCTTGATTCGTGAGGTCCTTTGTCAGCTGTGGAATATTCAGAAATTATCTGGCTTTTAGTCGATATTGTGTCAGACCTGACAATCTATTACTCAAATCAAAGACAAGTTAATCAAGTAGTTGAAATGCTATGTCTAAGATATTTTGGATTCATAATTCATGAGTTCATTCAAAATCAAGTCGAGGAAACTCAGAAAATCTTGAGAAAATCACAGCAGATAGAATTTTCAGATGGCATGATTTCAATGAATCCAAAACTCGAAGCGGCCGAGAACGTAACGATAAAAGAGGAGGAGTAGGAGTTTGGAAATTCATATTTCCCTTGAGTTTCCTCTGAAATCATCACGGTTCATCGACTCAATTCCATTGAATTCATCAGGATCGACATTCAGACGAATATCGGGTTCCTCAGAAGACTCAATCGTTCGGACGGATGTTGCTGGTTTAGGAGTCTTCTCGCCCTCTCCAATCAGTCCATTGTTTTCATCAGCGATCTGAGCCGAGATATGAGACAGATTCGAAATTTTAGCATTCAAGATTCTAAAGTCAACTGTTATACCAGATCATATTCAAATATTGTTTCATACTTTCAAGCTTATGAGAACGCACTGTAATTTTCGATTAACAGGAAAGCAAAATGTTCGACTCATCTGCTGCATCAGACACTCATGTGCACACCGCTCTCTAGAAACTGTATCAAGCACTGCTGTGATACAATTCTGATTTGGATTGGCCAAGCACACACGAGGGATGCTCACAAATTTATCAAAACCTCTCGAATCAATCACAAAAATTCACCGAACACAAGCTTCAATTTGTGACTGATTCCCGGCATCGAGATTCGTATTGAAGCTATGGATGATATATAGCGTTCGTGCATCCAAGTTCGATTCCGAATTTGGACTCCATATAAACTCTATTCATTCTTTGAATCTAGATTCAATACGATTCAATGAAACGGTGATTTTGATCAAGCTTGGGTGCGGAGGATTTGCCGAGAAATCTTCTCAGCAGCGCGACGAAAATCGATGTAAGCGACAACATACCCACCCCTAGCCAGAAAATTTGATTAATTCCGATTGCTCTATGGAACATCAAAATTCTATAGGAATTAATCAGATTTTTCTACCAGAATGAAAGGGTTTG
>JAPYYZ010004878.1:0-10174 GCA_030522705.1 Eretmocerus eremicus
ACAGCTCGAACGCCCATTCGAGCTCACAGCTCCTCGCAGCGATCGCAGCGATGTGAGCGCTGTCAGCAGCTGCGAGCAAGATAATCGAATAAACCTCTTGATCGAATCGAGCAGAATAAAGAAACAAAATAATTACAAAATTCCTAAAAACAAGGCCATGCTATTACCGCAGCATATAGTTATCCGACTGGCTACCTACCTACATTTCGAAATGGTGAAATAGGTGGTGAGCAGTGTGTGGAAGGATCTCCCGAAAATTGAACACATGTGCGTGTATCATGCCAACGTCATCTCAAGGATTGGCAAGGATTCGCGATATCTGCAATTAGTGCAAGCTCGCAATTCTCAAGTCGCGCCAAATAACATGTTTTACGTCGCAGACTTCGACGAAGATGAGCGGCCCGCGAAGGTGATGTCCGGGTCGACTCTCGGCTGCTGAACACCACGTGCATGGAGAATGGAGATGGGCATCGCGAGGAAGTGAGGAAGAGGATTCCGTGAGTGAATGATTCAGTGTTGAGTTGTAAGCAGCGGGTGTCGCGTGCACCCCGTAGACGACCTCAACGACGAGGACGAGGGGCAAGCTGGACGACCGGGGTCGGGCCGGCGTGAGCCCCCCGGCCGCGGAATGTTCTCCCAGAGGCCCGACTACGTGAGCCTCAACGTCAACGACGGAGCCGCCTTCGCCAGGAGCAGCTCACGCAGCGTCTGGAGGGTGAGCTCTTTCTCCAATCCTTTTCTCACTCGAGCTTTTCATTGATGAGTATTCTACTGGGACGCTCTCATCAAAACCAGAAATACTTTCTTACACCACTGGCTTGTCGGGATCTATGTTTTGGTTTCAGTATTGTAAACTTGCGGAGTCTATCTGACTCTATTTTCAAGAACTTCCCTCTGAAAGGGATCAAAGCACATGTTTCTTGTCCAAGCTGCGCTCTTTCCTGCTCAAGTTTTCATCTGATACAAATCATCTTTTTATAATTGTGTTGTTCTTTGTGTCCGCTCACAACGTGTGCCCTTCTATTTACAGCAATGGAATCAGCTCTCCAGGTTTCAACGGAATGTATTTTATTTTACTGTGGCTACAACCTTAATTGTGATAATTTACTTACTGCCAAACAAAAATACAAATCTATCCATCAAAGTAGAGGAGAGCGATTATGACAATGCTCAAGTTGTCCAACCACATCCAGACCACAAGGTGAAGTCTTGCACCTGTCCATTTGAATCTTATTTTAAAGTTACATATATGGTGTCATCATTACAGTTGTGAATTGTAGAATTTTTTAATTCTGGTGTATGGGTGATTCTATCTTCAAACTTACGGGTGCATTTTGGTGTAATAAGTACATGCTTTCTGTCATTTTTCAGTCAGCACAAGAGATTCCAATAGAGAACATCAAACATGCTGAACAAGATGATACTGGTGGGGTCGGGGCAGGTGATGGTGGTGATGGTGCAGACAAGGAAAACAATGTTGACGTTATAGATGAACCTGAGTTCCAACCAGAACCCAATCAAGTTGACGATGACCAAATTGGTGAACCACCAAAGCATAAGCTTCAACCACTCAAGTTTGATGGTATTATATCTATCTTATTAGAATATTAGATAATGATTAGTGACCTACAAATATGAAAACTGCAGCAGCAAATGCCCTCTTTCATGTGAAGAATAAAACAAAGTTTGTAATTCAATATTTTCTTTTTTTCCACGCAGGGCCACAAAATGAAAGACAAGAGGCTGTGATAAAAGCATTCAAACATTCTTGGAATGGTTACAAGACTTATGCTTGGAGCCATGATAATGTTAAACCAATTTCAAAAGGACATCATGATTGGTTTGGACTCGGTCTAACCATTGTTGATGCCTTGGATACTATGTACATAATGGGTCTGAATGAAGGTAAGCATAAACAGTCATCACAAGTGTCTTCATTAAAGGTGTGGTCTTAATCTTTCTTCTCCATTCTGCAGAATACGAAGAGGCAAGGAATTGGGTACATACGAGTTTATCTTTTGATCACACCGGAGATGTTAATTTATTTGAAGTTACCATAAGAGTTCTTGGTGGATTGCTGGCAGCCTACCACATATCTGGAGATGAAATGTTTCTGGGTAAAGCTGTAAGTATTGGTTTTCTCTCAGAATTAGTTGAAACTCATCGAAATATAGTATAAGTGGGAGATAAATTACAAATTCTATTCATGATGAAATTTTCTAGTCTAAACAACTTGTCAATCTCTCCTTTTTTTATCCTTGCTGTGATTATTAATTGTAATACCAAATGACTTAGAAATGATATCAGTTTTAATACTCCCTTTCCGCTGTTGATTGTAGATTGACTTGGGCGATCGCATGCTCCCAGCGTTTTCAACTCGCTCGGGTGTACCTTATTCAGATGTAAATCTTGGCGAGCGTAATGCTCACGCACCCAAGTGGGGTCCAGACAGCACCACAAGTGAAGTAACGTCGATCCAGCTGGAGTTTCGAGACTTGAGCCGCAGCTCACGTCAACTGCGTTTCGAACGTACGGCTGCCAAGGTTTCAGAGCATGTGCATCGGTTAAAAAAATACGATGGCCTTGTACCCATATTTATCAACGCAAATACCGGTCAGTTTAACGGAAATGCCGTTATAACGCTCGGTGCAAGAGGTGACAGCTACTATGAATATCTACTCAAGCAGTGGATCCAAACTGGCAGAACTGTCGATTAGTTAGTATCTTGTTTATCAATATCTCATCGCAATTTTTATTTTTTCTTTTCATGATTAATACCTGAATTTTTCGTTTACAATGACTTCATTTTCAATCCTGATTTCAGCTTAAAGGATGATTATTTACTTGGTATTGAAGGAACTTTGAAACACCTCGCCAAAAGGACTGCTGGCAAGGGATTCCTTTTCATAGCTGAGTTAACTGCTTCGAAGGCTATGAAACCAAAAATGGTAAAAGAACTTAGTTCCCCATGCTATCTCACAACTCGTTTTTAAAAATTAATTTTTTCAGGATCATTTAACGTGCTATTTAAGCGGGACTTTGGCCTTAGGAGTTCATTTTTCCATGCCGGAAAAACACATGGATCTTGCGAATGATTTACTGAGGACTTGTTATGAAACCTACGTAACACAACCAACGTGCTTGGCTCCCGAAATCACTTACTTCAATATTCACGTAAGCTATTCTTAGTACGTTTTCATTCACGGATCATGATTTTTCATTTTGAGGAAACAAATGAAGATTCTTCCACAAATGATGATATTCATCTTCATTTTTTTTTTGAAAATCTATCTCAGTTCTTTGGATGCCAAATAAATGCATCATGTCAAGTGCTTGAAAACAAGTGTTCATTTTTCAGAATTCAAATGATGGAAATCAGAAGGATATGTACGTCAAAGCAAATGACGCACATAATCTGCTTCGTCCGGAGTTCATCGAGAGTCTGTACTACATGTGGTACTTCACTGGCAATAGCACTTATCAGAACTGGGGCTGGAAAATATTCCAGGTGAGCAACACATTTCTCACATTCAGCATTCAATCTATGAATGGATCGACTATAATTTTTGGAAATCCTGAAAATTTTCCCTTCTTCACCCTAAGCAATGTTGAGGGTCTCTTAGGTCCATCAATTTTTACCACTCAAAGGTGTCCACCACTAAGTGTCAATTTTAGCACTTTCGCCACGGCGGAGTTGACCGGTGTTCTCGACCGACCTTGCGCTCGATTAGTTTCGCTCATCAGAATAGGATCTGTCATGCGACGAGTCTCGTCGATAGGATCGGCAGAATTATAGTCGAATATTTTTCAATTTATGTAGGCTTTGATATCTGAAGAATAAAAAACAGATCATTTCGAGCGGAAAATTATATTTTCCCTCGATTCCGCATCTCAGAGGAAAATATCTTCATTTTTTTCGCTGTAGTGAAAATGTTGATAG
This sequence comes from Eretmocerus eremicus, assembly GCA_030522705.1. NCBI lineage: Eukaryota > Metazoa > Arthropoda > Insecta > Hymenoptera > Aphelinidae > Eretmocerus > Eretmocerus eremicus. The sequence continues at coordinate 3,941 of JAPYYZ010004878.1, forward strand.
ACGTAAATGAATCAAGCTTGTTTCGGGGTTCGACATCTATCCTACATTACTTGTTTCTTCTCATTTTTGACCTTTGCGTCTTGTAATTGACCAGAGAGTCAGAGTTTTTTCCTCAAGTCTCTTTTTCTGGCCACGTACCTGAAAATTGACAAAACTTGGTCTCAAAAACTGAGACGAGGTATTAGCATGCCTAAAAATCGAGACCTTTGTTGAAACTCCAAGAGTTGCTGATACTGCATTGTCGGCTGTGAAACCATACCACATCTTTGGGTCAATGAATAAGAGACTCATTGCGGTCATGCCGGAGTATTTCTGTATTTCACTATTTTGCAGTGGATTTGTCACGAGTTCTACACAATTTCATGGATTTTAAAACTCCGATTCATGCATCTTTTTCTCAGTTGTAGAAATTCAATAAAATTAACCACTCCAACGACTATTCTGAACTGGAATTAAATTTTCAGGCCTTCGAAAACTACACAAAAGTTGACAATGGATATACAAGCATCGGCGACGTAAGAAATCTCAAGAATCGTCAGCCACGCGATATAACGGAAAGCTTCTGGTTTGCCGAGACTTTGAAATACCTCTATTTACTCTTTGATGATTCAAGGCAGCTAATCGACTTGGACAGGTGGGTTTTCAATTCTGAAGGACACCCACTGCCCATTTACGACTCGTAGACCAATGTTAAAGTATAAGCCGAATGCAGTCAACTAATTTCGGGATCAGTCTGCTTTGAGGAGGCCGAGTAAATTGCGGCAAAATTATGTAAAAGAGCGTCCCGTTGAATCTCTTTTTCAAAAACAATCAGGCGAGCCCAAGTTTTCCGCTATCATTATACTCTATCGACGACTTTCTGAATGATGAAAAAAGTTGCACTATGTAAGAAGGGTGTAGTATTGGGTTTGTTCTTCAAGCTGTATCCAATATCGTCCCGTACAATTGTTCGATATCACTTCAAATTGTGGGGCAATGTGGGACAATTTTTTCCAATCTGCAAAATGACCATAAAATTTAAGGTTCAGTGCACTAACATTTTTTCTCGTCTCTTCTTGATCTGATGATGTTACACTCAATTAGACTCGAATATCATTGGATAGCTAGGGTCTCAGAATTGTACAATTTCATCCCACTTTCCTAGATATCTGAAAACGAAACGATCCGGAAGTTTACAGATTTACGAATCACGCTACGGTACTTAAAGATTTTATTCTTCCTCCTATACAGTTTTCGTTCATAATTCATTGTACCTTTTATCAGACTAACTTCCAATTGAAAAGAATGGTCAATATATATGTATGCGAAGAAGATGTTTTTGTGTTCTATGCGTTGAGCCGGTTTTCGTCACTTTACATAATGTTTGAGTGAGTTTTGAATACGATTTGTGCACAGATTGTGTAGAGCCAAATCAAAATAGTGGAAAGAATTTTGTCAAGACTTACAATTATGCATGACTTCTTGAGAATATTAATAAGAGACTGCTCTGAAGTTCAGATTATAAATATTATATAATGAATCATATAATCTAAGGATCCTTTAAAAAGTCTCGCGAGATTCAACCCATTAGAGCTCACTTGTATTCCATGCCTTCTTTGCAGTCTCTTGTCAATATTTTCAGTATTTTGTTGATACTTTGTACAGGAGATTGAAGTACTTTCTAGTCTTATTAAATGATGAAAACCTAGGATAAGTAGGTACTTCTGAGAAGTAATAACATGTAAATTACATTTGAATCGGTTCATGCAAATAGAACTCTCTCTGTGGGAATCTCGTACGTTGAAGTTCCTTTTTTGCATGAAGCGATTTGATTCTCATGAACAATTGTAAATATTATGATGGCCTAAGATCCAGAAATGCATTACACATGAGAGTAATCATATCCAATTGTTAGCTTCAGAATTAATTTAGAAAAAAAGTTACATTTCTGAATAGTCGCATTATTCTCCATATGTTTTCAGCTATAGGTTCCCAATTTTTGTTTTCATTCTCGAAAAATCTCAATAGTGCAATATTTTGTATAATTTCTTCACTTGTACATGCTCATGTACATTTCTTTAGGTCTTCTAACGATCATTGGATTGTTTGCAGTTGGAAATTCTGCCGAATTAGCACCAATAACTGTAATTATCAATTGATTAGTTACTATTCAATTTTGTTAGAGTGGAATTGGCTCATTTTATTATCCAATCGTAACACGAATATGAGTGCGTTAGTTAGTATGTTTGTTTTATTGTAATATCGAAAAACGATCAGCAACTTCCAATTTATCCTCAAATTTCATTTCATCTCAATATAATATAACAGTGTCTCTCTTTTTTGGAAAGCTTGAAGTGGCGCTCAATTTCACAAAGGTGATTAGACTATGGATATTATTTTGCATTTCGCGTTTGATTGGTGAGGACTCGTGTGGTGGGTGCAGCATTTTGTGAAAGCTTGAGATACGGGTTCTCTTGGACTTTTTGAAACTTTGGTATAACTGGATATCCAAACTTTCAACCGTGTCTCAACGCGAACACTTTGTACAATTAATTATTATCAAGGGCTGTTAAACTATCGAAAATGATAGGTATCAGGAAATAAAGAAAGCAATCATGGCGATTAGTTCGTCTTTTTTCTTATTTTGTCTGTAAAAAATCTACCAGTAGAACTCATCAAAGCAGGTTTACATTTGGTGATTATCTTGTATTTCAGGGTCACAATTTGATGTTTCTACGAAGAGAAAGAGGGCAATTTTTTCATGATTTTCGCTCACTAGATAGTAGATGTACAAAAAATCTCTTCACGCTCATAAGAGTCGATGTAAGGCTTTCGATTGTTATATCTCAATTGTTTCCCCTAATCTTCCCTAAATGATTTCGAGTGTGCGTTCTCCTGGTATTTCTCAAAACCTGGTTGGAATATCTAAACACGAAAAGATACATTTTTTGAAACAATGAGAATTATCTGAACATCTATCATTTTAGCGATATCCGATCTGATTTTTTTTCTAACTCGGTTTATAGATACGTCCGAAAAATTTGATTCGCTACTCCAAAAATGTTGGACCCTTTTCTAACCGCAACGTGTCGCGGACTTCCACTGTACAGCCACTAATATTGAGTGAATTGTCACGCTCAGCGTAGGTTGTATTTTTCCATTGCCGAGCGCAGTGATTTTACTGACTTGTAACGATTTTTACATCTGAGGTTGGCTCTAGCGCGGTAAAATTGCAGAAGAGTATTCGGTCTTACTGAGGTATAGTAAAAAATATTGAAGGATGTCACTAGGTAGGGCCCCTCAAAGTATTCTTCATATGCACGCGTTCCTTCGAAAAGTTAGCGCACTCGGAAATATGTGCTTCTAACCAAAAGTAATAACTTTCCGCAATAAACTGTCATCAGATCGAGAGAAAAAGATCTAAGATCGAGTGAATTTGCTAACATATCATAAATATGCTAATGAAGTTCAACAACTGCATAATACGTATACGAAATAGATATATGTTGTAAGTGAAATGTATAAATTTATTGCGAGTAACACACATTTTCTGCGTTGCTGATTTTTGATGAACGCGCACAGGAAACGTCGACAAAAATCCTTGAAAGGGTCGAGAAACATTTCACGAAATAATGGTGGGTCCGATAGGGGTCTTGAAGTCCATCGGGATGAATATTTTAGGCCGATAGAAGAATGACCGAGGAAAATTCTATTGAACTGAGCCTTTTCAGTCCAATGGCTATCGAGCTGGGGCATCTCAGGCAGATTAGACTGATGCGACACGGTGATGGCTATCTGTTTGGACGGCTCAGGCCGATAAAATTTTGCCCGGGCATGCGACTCATCGGGCTGAAAATTTTAGCCCGATAGCATTATGACAGACTTCAAAACTGTATGACGAATCTCATTGGTCGATTGGACCTTCGGAGGTTCGACAGCTATCGGTGAGGCTATTATCGGGCTACGAAGCGTGACGTACACGAAAGGTCCACGGGAAGAAGGGATATAAGTTCAAAAAACATTTTCCTCTTCGATTTGTACCTCCAGTCCCTATTTTCGTTCCTATTCCCTTCCATGCATTGTCCGATCTTGCAAATCTCAAACTTGATCGAAATGATGCTCACATCAAACTGAAAATTTGGAGTGAGTGTCTTGTCATTGCGAAGAGTATTGAGAACCATCTTGATCTCAAAAAGTCAGGTTTTGAAAAGTCACCGGGTTGCAAACGCAATTTCCTGCGTGGAACAATTTAGAAATATTATTTTCTCCCATATGAATTAATTCGCGTGAATTTGCAATAATCTTTATCACAGGTAGAAATCAACACTGTGCCTACCCCGTTTATTATTTCCCTTTTTTCGCATGGACTCTCCGATCGAATGAGTTGTACAAGTGGATTTCGATCGAACTAAAATATTGAGTTGATATTTAAGCTAAATACACGAACAGAAGATATAGACGCATAAATTTGTAACTGTAAGAATTCTCGAGCCATCGGTTACGCGTGACTTTATAAGTTTGTTTCAAAATCTGTCCAGTGCTACGGTGATTTTCCGAAATAACTACAACGAGCCCAATATTTTTGAATTGTAGAAACCACGAGTTTTTTTGATAGTTCTGTCTAATCTCGCTCTTCAAGGATCTCTCTTTTCGTAATAAACTGCTTCGTCGGGTGGCAGCTCGTACAAAGAAAAGCCCCTCCCTTCCATCCGAAAACGAAATAATTTCAAACGTAGTCGAGCGAGCACATATGTATCTCGTAGTTTTACGACTCCCCCGCTCTCGACTATAGCATAAGAGCTACCGGCTCCGCGTGCGTGGGAGCGCGTCGCAACTCGCGCAACGCAACCGATCCTCAGAGTCGCGCCGGGTGTCGCCGAGATCAGCGGCTGCACAGCCTCCGGCGAGCAGAGGAGAGCTCCCGTAGATCGCGATTCCGAGGGCGGAGTTCGATTTTTTGAGTGCGAGCGAGGATTTTTTTCGGCGCCCATTGGCTGCAGTGGTTGCACATTTCACAGATTCAGAGCTCAAACTGGTGTCCTGCGATGAGGTAAGTTTTTCAAATTAGCGTTTTCTCGCATCAAAATTATTTAGAGAATCGAATAGAATGTGAGTGCGCGCCAACGCCGGAGTTCTCGATTTTTTGGAGCACGAGCGTACTTGAGTGGGCCGAAAAGTCAACATTTTTGAAGATCCGTTACGTCTGAGGGTGGATTTGCTGTTTTTTTGCGAGTTAGTTTGGAAAATCTTGGTGTGGGTGGCGAGAAATGAGTTTTTCAGGCGAAGCAAGAGGCTTGAAATCTCATCAAAAACAGAGCCTAACGCCATTTTAAAGTTTTTTGCAAATGAGAATTATTGAGGCGCGGAACTTTGAGGTTGGATTTATGAGCTCACCGAACAATGATTTTCGTACGCGCTTTTCATCCTTGAATTCGAAAAACAAGCTCCTTTGATTCCTAGACGTGACGGTTTCTTTCTAAATTCCGGATTAGCGTGGAAGATCGATGTTTTTCAGATTTTTCTGATTTACCTTAGATCCAAGCTTTCATGAATACTGCGTTCTAATCGGCCAAAATCGATCCCGCGGAAGAATTTTCCCCTACGTATTTTGACCTCCTGAACACGGTCCCCGTCATTCGTCACAGAATCACCGGGACGGTCGTTCTATGAGACGTGAACGAATGAAATTTGGGGTACAGGCCAATGAATTTGAACAAATTTTGCTCAATTCAAGCAACTTTGTTTAAGAATCTCAAAAACTCATCAAATCGACTGGGGCCGCTGTTTTTGACATATTTGACTCTGCGAAGGTTAATTCTCTTTGGTTGTAGGTGTCATTACAGGGGAAAATATTTGATCTGATGAAAAAGTGATAGATCAAGAACGTTTGTTATGGAGGAGCAACTGAAGTCTTTTTTGGGATCATTTTTCGAGTTAATTCGAGGAACCGCTGAAACGTTCTGACGATCGTCCCACTCCTCTTCTGGATACCCAATGTAATTTTCCTTGGGAGTACACGTGGAACCAAGAGAAATGCGCCCTCGCGGTATCAAAAAAGCTAAAAATAGCATCTACAATCAATTTTATGAGTTTTTGAGATTTTGAAGCAAAATGACTTGAATTCATTGAAATTTGCTCAAATCCATAGGCATATACCTCAAAGGGTATAGCCGGGTATGATGGTGAAAATTGCCCACGAACCGATCTGGATGAAAAAAATACCATTCGATAGAGTATGTTGAGGGGATGTTTTCC